>JBCJKH010048808.1:0-40637 GCA_039877255.1 Loriculus beryllinus
TACGGTTGTTTATGGGAGGCTATTTCATATTTGTTATATGTCATTTGACAAAGTAAAATGCACGATTAACAAGTAGTTATATGACTCCAGAGATATTAAATTAACTCTTAATTTGACAATCAAATTCCAAGGTAAGAAATGCATAATTGTTTAAACAACTTATATTCAGGAATATAAAGAATCATCTATGTATATTACATTATAAACTTCATTAAAAGGGTATTTTACTTACCTAAAGGAATCCATTTAAATAGAAGGCATTTTGGCCAGTCTCTGGCCTTTCACCAATCCTGAGTAAATAAGATACCCAAAGTAAGTAAAACACTGTTTTAATGAAGGTTACAAGTGTAATATAATCATGGAGTCTTTACTATCTATGTATGCAATTTATCAATATGAGAACAGTTTTATCATGTTACTAACTTTTCAGCCAAAGTGCACCTGAAACTGGACACACTATGAACATCTCTTTCTGCCCTACATTCTTAATGAGGCTTCCCTGTTAAGATTATAAACTCTATAGAGTAAGATCTTTCCTTCCTAATGTGTGAATAGCAGGTACTATCTGTAGGCCCTATCTATTACAAATGTAAGGGCTCAGGGCAGGTGGAAGTTTCAGATGCACACAGATTTGCACACATAAATAGAAAGCTCTTACTTAAGAAGGGTTGAAAATAAGTTATTCTGAGATGTCCTAAATTTGCTTGAACTGGCTCCAAAGCAAGTAAGCTCTTAACTATGTGCTAATGGCTGTCTTTACTATTCACAAATAAACTTCCAACTGGTGATCTCCAGAAAAAGTGAAACACTGATCACAACATCGAAGGGTAAAGCAGACTTGATTCAATGGAGCAAGGTACAAGATTTAAAAGAAACAAAAAAGATACTTGCTTTCCTACCTAGGAAGACAAGGAGGCACATGCTGATTGCCAGAATAGAGCCAGAGCTGAGTCCCACAGGTCTTCCAGCCTTCACCTGGCTAATTTCACACCATCGTCCCTTGTAACCTTCTGGGCACTGGCAGATAATCTTGTCTTGGGATTGAGCTACACAGGTACCCCCATTCCTACAGGTCCAGTATCCACAAGGTGATGAGGTACAGTGTCTGAGCCCTGTAAGGTTGTCTGTCATTTCTACTTTCCCAGCTGGACACCTGAACAACAAAAGCAGAGGGTATCTTTTGATTCAGAGAAATCTCCAGGAACTTGCCAACAAAGTTTTAAGTTGACAAGCAGGTATCCTTCATTGCGGCACCGGGAGACACAGGGGATCACTCTTCCAAGCGTGTCTCTCCCAGGCATCAACCAGGCTGTGATTATATTGTCCTTAAACATACATATTCATTAGATTACATACATTACATCATAATTTTTAGAGAATGCCTCCTGTATGCATACAAAAATCTGGTAGTGGGCTTTCGGAGCCCTGGTGGTTATTTCTTCATCACTTTGTTTTAGGATCATTGTCGTATCAGTCATATCAGTAGCTACCAGGTGGTTCTGGCAAAGCTTATCTTAGTTATTTCGTTTTTTCTATAGTTGCTAACAAAGCCTAACATTCTCGAGGTTACTTATTTACAATCCTATTCTTCAATCAACTCCATTCTTTAATCCACCCTATTCTTCAATCAACCCCATTCTTCAATCCACCCTATTCTTCAATCAACCACACTCTTCCATGTGGTCTTTTTTATGAGGAGCTAGTAGTGCTCATTTTCAATGTGAAAACTACAATTTCAGCTCTTATCCTGAAGTATCACATATTTCTGTATTTTCCCTGCTATATAGTAATGGAAAATGCACTGTATGCTAGACCTGCTTTTGAAAATCTGAATCATCAAAAAATATTGTCCAGAGGGGTTGTGGACCTTCCATCATCACTGGATATATCCAAAACTAAAATGGACAAGGCTCTGGGCAACTGTGACTCCAGACCTGTCTCTAGTTCTGTTGAGAATAGCAGTGGGAACCTTGATTGATGTGAATAGGATTGCCTTGGTCTGGAAGCACCGAAGTGACAATGGGAGAAGGATTGTTGAAGTTGGAGAATGGCTGTCTATGGCACTGAGGTTAGCAGGTCAGTAAGATAACCACACACATTTACACCGCGGCTTCTCAGGGAACCCACCTCAGGAGACAAGTCATCCTGATGACTCACAAAGGTGGGACAAGAAGAGATCTTTTGCTGTTGGTGTCTAAAGACAACAGAAAGTCACATCTAGCAGCAGCATGTGGTTGCCAAGCTAAAAAGAAATGAGAAGTCAGGATGAGGACTTGATAGCTGGCACCCGTTGTGCACCTTGTCATTGGAAGAAATGTATCTCCCGTATGAATGCTAGACAGACTATTTGGCTACATATGCTGTGGTGCTTGTGAGCACCTAGGTTAGAGTGAGACCAGCATTCTTACTCATTGAACTGTACTAAACTGTTGGTGCTCAGTGTTGCAATATTGTTTTCTAGACTTTTCAGAAGTAAAGTTTGAACCTCCAGAGGTTCCTTCCAATCTCTGTGATTTTGCCACTTGAATGCAGGAATTATGGATTCATGATTATGTTCCGTCATGGATTATGTTCCATGATCTCCACTGCACAGGAGGTAAGATTAGTGTAGTTTTATGGTCCTTACTTACATTTTTGTCTGCATTTCTTCTAACTACCCATGTCCTCACAGGTAAGGGTTAAAGGTTTTTTTGTTTTGTTATATTTTTTTAAAATATGGATTTTAGTCACCCAAATACAAAGGAAAACAAAAAGCAACAAAACAAAACAAACAAACAAAAAACCCAACAAAACAAACAAAACCAACAAACCAAAACATCAAGCCACCACACAAGCCCCCACTCTCCCCCAAGCATTTTCAGAGCATAAAAGTTAGTTTCATATTCACAAGAGGGGTGATTTAGGCCATCTGTTAAATAATCTTGTACTTGAAAAAAATCCATTCAGTGGATCCTTTTGATCAGGAGGCTGTAAACCTCTGAAATTCAGAGAGCTGGGATTGAAATGTCATCTCAGTTGTTGTCTGAGACAGGATCAATCTCAAATAATGAGGATCATGTGTCTACTTAAAAAAAAAATACAGCACCCAAACTGAACTCCCCAATTTGCAGACCTCATCCTGTCATGTTCTTCACTGTCCTGAGCTGATTGTATAAGGCTGGACCCAAAATAATCTCTGACATTCATATGTACTCTTAACATTGCTGTACATATAGGATGAAAACATGTTACTCTGAATCATTCATGTCTGTCTGCTCTATGACAGACCAGCAGTTGTGCTTCTTGGTTTGCTTGTTATCTGAGAAAATACTGATTCTCCAAAAATACTAAGGGGTCTGCTATGGACTCCATCATCTACACCTTGTTTGGCCTTTGCCTTTTAATAGGATTTCCTGTTAAAAGACCAAGTCATCTGTCATGCTTGTAATCTGACAACTCGGGAAGTAAACGTTGTGAATGCATCTCTTCCCTACATCCCTCTTTTCCCTCCCCAGCCTTTCCTGTTGTGTTTTTTTGCTTGTTTGTTTGTTTGTTATTGTTTAGATGGTTTGGGGAGGGGGGGTGTTTGTGTGCGTTTGTTTCATGTGTTTTTTTTGTTTGTTTGGGATTTTTTTTAATAGCTGCTAGCACTTCTGATTGCTTTTGATAGTGAGAGAGTTTGGTTATAGAACAAAACAAAGCAGTTTGCTCCTGAATTCTGCTTTTCCTGGTTCTCTAAAATTTCACTGTAGCTATTTTACTTGTATTTCCAGTATCAAAATCAATTCCACATTTTCTACCTACATCCTCTCCTGCTTTATAATTGTTACTGTTTACCATGTTCATTCTCATCAATGTGGTGAGCAATAGAAGTAATGTCTGATTTCTTTTCATATTCAGATTAGTACCAAATTTTCCTACCATCTATTCTGGTATAAAACACAAAATTTTTCTCACCTTTTACCTCTGGCTATGCCATGATACTCTGTTACTTTGATTCTGTAACTTGTAATATGTAACCTACTCTTTCCTAGCTGACTTGGCATTTTCATTGCTTCCCTTCCCCTTTTCTAAACGGCTTGTATCTTTCTTGCCTGTTTTCCTAAATCGTGCAATTTTGCGTCTTTGGAACTCTCTCCAAATTCACATTGTGTATCAACTCAAACTTGGCTTTATTACATTCAAACCTCCTCCCCATGTATGTGCTTTTTGCTGTGTTCCCTAGTGTGCCAATTCAGAAGCTAGTTTTCCTAAATATTCCCTCTGTCCAATCCATACATAAAACTCTCTGGGATTCATCATAGTCACTTCTCTCTCTTTTCTCCGATTCAAAACTCTGTTCAGCAAGGATCCCAAAACTCTGTGGTAGCAATCTTGTGAATTATATTCTGTACTCAGTTACATTCATGCAGCATCAGTAAGTCAATGGAACTGAACTCAGTGACTTTGCACAGGTATAACCAATAGCAAGATTCACTGTGGAGTTCTCGGGAAAGATAGTGGGCATTTACTTTGGAGGTCCTTTTTTGTTCCATTTAGATCTAGTGCTTAATGATGTTGTTATTAAGGTGTCACTGCAAGATGTCTTGTAGTCTTTAAAGACAATTGTAATGCATAGTGCTCTGGTTTCATTTTATGAGTAGCTAAGTTAAAATCTTACCATGTGAAATGGCTAAGGATTGCTATTGATGGTGAGGGGAATCTAAAGCTCTTTCAGAACCACTGGTGTAATAAGCCAGAGGTTCCACCTGGTATGCTCAGAGAATATGAGACACATCCGAGGCTGTAATGTCTCATTTAGACATGATACTAAGTCTGTGTGAGTGTATCAAGTACTTCATTCACATAATGTTCGATCAGTAAGTCCTTCAGACTTGATATCCTGCCAATGGGGCTGCCACAATTCGTATATTCATAAACACTGTCCTTGAGATCTTGTCTGCTCCTTTCTGCACAATCCAGAGTATTAAAATAAGCCTATCTTTTTGGATATGGAACAGTATCCTGCAGTTTTTATGAATTACTAGATGCCATCATAGTTTTTTACTGATGTTATTCCCTGGTTGGAGTCATATATTCTAAAGTACAGCTATTTCCAAGATTTAATAATGTGACAATTAAGAAAATGCAACTTTTTTTCAATAACAGAGACAAGTAGAAATTAAACGGTTGTTTGTGTCTTCTCCTAGTCAATTCAATCTGACTTTTGCCTCAGCAGGGATTGCACAGTTAAGAGCTAAATAAACAGGTCAGTAGCAAACTGTAGAAAGTTCAAAAAGGATTTTGTTCTATGAAACAGTAACCAAGACAAGTGGAGACCGGTGATGAATAGTGTTCCGCAGGGGTTGGTATAGGGACTGGCGTTGTGTAACGTCTTTGTTGATAACATGGACGGTGGGATCGGGTGCATCCTCAGCAAGTTTGCCCACGACATCAAGCTGTGTGGTGTAGTTGACATGCTCGAGGGAAGGGCTGCTATCCAAAAAGGCCTTAACAGGCTTGAGAGGTGTTGGTTGACAACCATGGCAGGGGGGTTGGAACTAGATGATCTTAAGGTCCTTTCCAACGCTAACTATTCTGTACTTCTATGATTCTGTGACAAGAAGGTCAACGTGAGCTGGCAGTGTGCGCTTGCAGCCACAAGCCAGCCATATTCTGGGCTGCAATCCAAAGGAGCATGCCCAGCAGGTTAAGGGAGGTGATCCTTCCCCTCCTCTCCACTCTTGTGAGACCCCATCTGCAGTACTGCATCCAGTTCTGGGGCCCCCAGCACAAGAAGGATGTGGACCTGTTGCAGTGAGTTCAGAGGAGGATCACAAAGATTATCAGAGGGCTGGAGCACCACCTCTGTGGAGGCAGGCTGAGAGAGCTGGGCTTGTTCAGCCTGGAGAAGATAAGGTTCCAGTGAGACCTTAGAGCAGCCTTGCAGTACCTGCAAGAAATCTGGAGAGGGACTTTTTAGAAGGGCACTTAGTGATAGGACAAGGGGGAATGGCTTTAGCTGACAGAGGGCAGATTTAGATTAGTTATAAGGAAGAAATTCTTTCCTGGGCAGGTGGTGAGGCCCTGGCACAGGTTGCCCAGAGAAGCTGTGGCTGCCCCTTTCCTGGCAGTGTTCAAGGCCAGACTGGACACAGGGCCTTTGAGCAACCTGCTCTAGTGGAAGGTATCCCTGCCCATGGCAGGGGGTTGGAACTGGATGAGCTTTAAGTTCCCTTCCAACCCAAACGATTCTGTGATTCTATGATTATTTTCTCATTGTGCATCGCACATCTTTTGTCACTAAAAGTCCCCTAGTGCCGTGGCGTTCCGTTCGGGGTTGTCTGTGGGCTCTTCTCTGCGGCCTTTCCTTGCCGTAAGGAAACTTGCTGCAGGACCCGTTCAGACAACGCGCACCTGGCTCCCGGGAAGGCGCTGGAACGCAGCCCCTCAGCAGCCCCTCAGCAGCCCCTCAGCAGCCCCTCAGCAGCCCCTCAGTCCTCGCTCCCGCCGTCTTTACGCATGCGGGGCCGAGCGCGCCAGCGCCACCTTCCCGCCCTTTTCGCCACTGCACAGAGCTGCCCGTTGCGCATGCTCACTGGGAGGAAGCTGCCCGCCCGAGGCGGGGGGTGTCACTCCACCTCCCTGTGTACCGAAGGGGCTCGGGTGTTTCCGTTCCTTTCCGGCTCCGCGGTCTTTCCCCGCCCCTCGCCGCTCGGGTGGGCGCCGCAACCCCGGCGGCGCGGCGGGAGGAGGTGGAAGATGGCGGTCGGGATTGGCAGGGAGGCGGTGGCCGCAGGGGCAGCAGCACTTATGCAAACGAGGCCGTGTGCAGCCAGCGCCAGAGTCCGTGTGAACCGCGGCTGAGCAAGAAGGAGGCTGGGGCTCTGCCACCACAGCCCTCCCCGGCGCCGGACTCTCCTCCTCCTCTCCCTCCCTCCCTCCCTCACCGCCTCTCGCCTTCCCCGGCCCCCCGCCCTCGCCCCGGCATGGACGTTGGTGCTCCGCCGTGTCGCTGTGCGCGGCGCTGTGAGGCCGCGAGCTGCCGCTGAGCGGGGCCGCTCCCGGGGGTGGGGGGAAGATGTCGGACACCAAGGTGAAAGTTGCCGTCAGGGTCCGGCCGATGAACAGGAGAGGTAACCGGCCAGCGGCGCTGGGGAAGGGGCGGCGGGGTGTGGGGAGGGGGCGGCACCGGGGCGCGCCTCAGACGGCTTCTCCCTCTGGCCGGCGGGGGATAAACCCCCTCACAGCACCCTCACCCTCACCACCACCACCCTCCGCCACCGGCCCTCTCACACAGGCACGGCTGTTCTGGCGGCGGGGAGAGCAGGGGTGCTCTCCCTGGCCCTGTGTTCAGTCCCCCGCCGTGTCGCCTTGCAGAGCTGGACCTGAATACCAAGTGCATCGTGGAGATGGAAGGGAACCAGACTGTGCTTTACCCTCCGCCTTCCAACACCAAGCAGGGAGAAAGGTAAAAGCCCAACTCGCCGTGCCCTCTATGATAAATCTAGCCGCGGCTCCTCCGCCTCAGCCTCGCAAGCGCTTGGCTTTGTTAGGGGAGCGGCGGGGTCCTGCTGTTCCTACCCGGTGCCTTTCGGGCAGCAGGCGAGGGCCGGCTCTGGCTGGGGGTCACTGTGTTTGTGGTCCCGGGAAGCAAGGACCAGACCTTCCTTACCTAGCCTCCTGAGGGGACTCGGAGGTACCCAGTTTGGGGTGTGCAAATAGAAGATCCATACTGGCCTGCCAGGTTTAAAAGCTGATTTTTGATTAACTGCTTAGGAAAAAAAAAAAAAAGCTCTTGATTAGGCAAAGACTTAAACTCACTGTGTGTGCTGTTTTCACAAATTTCCCTGGGGTGCGGGCTAATAACTTGATGTAACCTGTGAGGGAGCAAGAAGAAGAATCTGAATTTTATGCTAGTGAAGTTTTTTCTTCCTTAAGTTTATTTGCTAGGTTTTAATGTATTTGCGTTTGAAAAGGCTGTAATTGCTAGATCCTCTATTAATTCAGTGTTGTTCTGTGAAGTAGCCTATGAGAATATGCTAACATAATTTTGAAATGTGGCATTTACTTGTGATGCCCCAGTAAAGAATACCCTTGGAAATAATCCAAAATACCAATGCACTAGACTGTAAAAATAGATCAGAACAGGAAAAGATTTCTTTCCTTTGAGGGAGTGTAGGGGAAGGTGCAAGGGGAATAGTTACATTGTGTGCTTTATCTGTTGGCTTACCTGTTGATTGCTCAACTTCAAGTTGATCTGTTTAATGCCAAAAAGTGGGAAATCATTTGCATGGTTATCGAGACTTCAATCTGAACATGTTTCTACTACCCAAGGTTTAATTGAGAATGTTTCTGATGTAGTTTATAGTAGTTATGAAGAAGCTAATGTGAGCTTTTTTTTTCAAAGGCAATATCATGCTTTTGTAGTTTTACAGTAGAAAAGGTTGAGGCATTTTCTATATTTACATGGCCAAGATGCGAAGCTGCTTCTTGCATAAATCTGCATGCAGGAGTATAGCTGTAATCACATCAGTTTAACTTAAATCCAATTTGCATTGTCTGCAGAGCCATTGTTGTGGTTAATATGCTTGAAAGATCTGTGCTTGTTTCCTGCCTTTTTCCATAGATCTTTGTGTGATCTTCTACAAGTCATGCTGCCTCTGTGGCTCTTAGCATCCCATTTGTATAATGAAAATCTTGTTTTTCTTGAGACTATTCTATTTTAGAAAGTATGGCTTGAGTTTTTTTCCTCCTGTATACATGGCATCCATCACAACACTGCTATAAGAATGACATTAACTCTTTAAAGAGTGTGGATTTGACATATAAAACATGAAATACAAATTGAGTTTACAAAGCAAGAACAGAATTAAGACTTAAAAATAATTGCTTCAGTGAACTAAAGAGCCTAAAGGCCAGATGACTTAATAAAGAGCTTGTCATGTATGAATTTTCCTGTTGTGCAGTGGGACCACGCAGTGACTCTCTTGTCTTTTGAGAGCTTTTGTGGCTTGTGTTTATCTGGCTTTAATACCTATAATATGTATACGTTCTCTTGCTTGGAATTTGCTTCTGGTTCTGTGCCAAGGAGCCTTCCGCATGAGCTGCGACACTTGTGTGCGACCTCACTGTTGACAGCTGTGTTGGCAAGTGATAGCTGTCCTGCTTGCAGCCCAAAGTGAGGCTGGGATTTGGCTGGCTGTTACATGTGTAGCTTGTGTGTTTGAAACAACTGCCTCATGGTTTTGGAAATAACAGTCAGAAATAACTGATCCTAAGTAACTCACACACATGGAAACATGTAGTTGGGGTATTTTTGTAGTGGCAGATGTTGTATGTAACCCGCTGAGGTGTCTAATGGACTTGGCACTTGCCTAGTGCCTTGTGAAGATCCTTACATTTTCTTCAGTGCTAAACTGCTGATTTCTGAGTTTTGTATTCAAGATAAATAGCTTAATTTCTCATAATGAAAAATGAATTCTGTTCTTCTATGTGTACCCACCATTAAATGGTTGTGTAAACTGGTTCTGAATTGCTGAGTAGTTGCTGCTTGTACTTGGATTGATGCCTTGGCAGGGCTAGAGATGTCAAATGGATTTTTGGTTTTCTTTGTGTAGTTTGTTTTTATATAGCTCAACTGGATTTTTCTTTCAGAGCAACCATGTCATTGCAAAAATGATTTCATTTGTTAGGGTGATTAATTGGTCTGTCTCTACTATGTGCATTATTTTAATATTCTGTATAGTCCTACCTCTTCCATTTTCTATTTTATCTTTTTATATGGAAATTTCTCTTTTCTAGCTGAACGGAAGGACAAGTTTGTACTGCACTTTGGAATAAGAAGTAGCCTTATAAAGCAAATTTGGTTTCCAGGGCTGCTTTTCTTAATTCAACTGAAGCCAAGAGGCTATAGGGTGTGGGGAGTAGAATTCAGGACCATGCTCTGTATTTGTTTTGTTCTCTCAGTTATAATCTTAAAAGATACTGACAGAATTTTCAGAAGTAAAGTTAGGTAGCTCTTTAATAATGATAACGTCTGCTCTTGGAAGAATATACAAGGTTGGAGAAATCAAATTTTTCTAGTTTTGACTACTCTGTAAGAAGTTATTGAATTAAATCTAAGTTCAGGTGCATGCTGCTGCAGTCGCTGAGTTTTATTAGGATAGTTCTGAAGGATTTTTGATGGGCAAGTAATGCTTGTTTTACAAGTGGTGAAAAAAAACCTAAACTGCCAGGCAGTGCTGTCATTTGTCCAACTTTCACTATCGTATTAGAGCTAAAGCAATAAGCTATAACCATAAGTTAGAACACGGTTCTGACTGCATTTTCTAACTGCTAGACCACACAGCATCTGTACCTTAAGAAACACAGCTACAAAATAGTAATTGTTATTAAATGCAAGTGTTGTGTTCTTTTATAAGCAGCAGGCCTGCTGTTCCCCACAAACACATGACTTGGAGTGTACTAAACTAATGAAGAGGGAAAACCGAAACATAGTAAAACTGAACAGTGAGTCTGAAAGTTCAACACAGGAAAATCTTTACCGGCTGAAATAATAGGAAGCAGAGTTCAGAAAGGAAAGGTTTTCATTCGCTTGTATCAGGTATAATCTCTGGTGCTGGCAAAGTTTTGTAAGTTAGTGGTTGGACTTCATACCTTTAACCCTTGTTTTATTAGTAGAAGTAGTTTCTTTTACATCTGCCTAAGTGTGCTTGTGTGTTGTTTAGTTTCTTGTCTCTTACCCATTTCCTCCCTCAAACCAATACAGATTTCCCTTTCTTCCCCAGAAGAACATTTTGTCTTTCTGGGAACCCTCTGTTTGTTTTTCTTTTTTTCCTTTCTTCACCTGGAATCCGTATTTCCTTTCTCAAAGTACACTCTCCCTGAAAAAAATGTTCTAACTTGAAGTCTTTTAGAAGTGGGTATTATGTTTCAAACCCAATTGTGTACCTCCTGCTGTCTTCCTTTAAATGTTGGTTGTTGGCAATAAAGTACAGCATTGAAATGTAACTAGGAGGTAATTACAGCATGGAGTTACAATGTTTCAAAATATTTTGGTTTTTACAATAGAAATTTCACACCTCTCTATATCTATGAAAAATCTGGTTTTACCTTAGGGAATTTATTTCTTAGTAGGGCAAATCAGGGTTTGCTAGGTTCTTCCTCTGCTTTTGATTGTTAAAATATGCTTTCCTCCCTTTTCTCTAAGCAACAATTTTAACACATAGGATCTGAAAAATTTTAGTTCCCTGACAACAGTTCTTCATGACATGAATTTTTCTCTAGTAAGCAGAACGTTTGTCTTGACAGAAATAAACAGGGAACTATGGAGACAGTAGAACTGAAATAATATTTCAGCTGCAGTTTTGATTGAAACACATACTCATCTGTTGGGCAATTTATTCCATTAAAGCACAGCACCCTTGTGCAAACTTTGTCTTATTAAAAATTTCAGGGCAGAAAATGAGAAAGAAATAATCAGTGTGGAGCTGAACTTAAAATTACCACTTTTTTATTATTATTGTTATTATTAATTTATTTCCTGAAAGTATCATTCTTGCTTTTATTTAAAAAAAAAATTTATGGCTTGCTTGCTCTGTTGTCTTCCATCTTCATTTTAATCACAAACAAATAGCAACAAGGCCCAATTCTACTTAGGTAAAACTCTTACAGCTTTAAAACTACTAAAGATTCCAGAATATGTGATAGGTGGGTTTGTGGTGGTTTTCTTTTTTTTTTTTTTTATATGTGTTGGCTATTTAATAAAACAAATATCTAAGAAGAGATGTGAGTGTATCTGGTTTTTGTAGCTCATGATACTTTCGAAGAATAATATCTGAAGCACAGATTTCATCCTGAGGCAGTTTGCCCTAAAGCTCTTGTTTCCAGAAAACAGCTCTTGCTCCCCCTGCCTTGGAGAAAACATGGTTGTGGATGGTTTTTAGTGCATAGTCCTTCATGTGGTTGTGGCACTTAATCTTTTTGGATATGTTGCTTTGAATAGCATCAGAGATGAGAGAAGAGTGCTGTTGTAGGGAGAGAAGATGCATTTCTGGTAGTGGACACTTTCTCAGACTGAAACCTGCAGAAGCTGAGGTAGGACAGCTGCTAATGATATCCTTATTGGAAGGAATGATCAATAAGATCGTACCTTTGATGACATATACTTCGATTTATCACCTGTCTGAGGTAGATGAAAACATAATAGCAGGCAGCAACTTTTATCTTTGTGTGCAGGAAATTGTAAAAGTAGTCTGACTTGGACCTTTTCTGTTACCTTTGCTGTTGGACCTCCATGTTCAGGATGTGAACTGTTAGCTCTGAACCTTTGCAGAAGAGATGTATTTCAGTTATGAAATATGTGTGGTTGTAAAATGGCATTTTGGGAGCTATTTTTGCATTGCTTTAATTCATTCATGCCTCAGATGGGACACTAGATGCAGGTCCTTGAAATAAGTTTTCTTAAATTCCATGTAATTTGAAACAAAATGAGAAAACAACAGACTTGTGATCCATAATACTGTCTGGCATGGCTCTTGGTTCTTCCTAAGGTGGCCTGAACTGTGGACAAATGCAACATCCATTATATTACCATGTTTATAAGATCCAGACAGCTGTTAGGACCTTGTGCTCCAGCCTTAAAATGGCTTTGCTAGAAGAAACTACCGTTGGAGACTGTTGGGGTTGTGGGTAAGTAACACTTAGCTGGCAGTATTTCAGAACAAAAATAGATAAAGTGTTTAAAGAGAAAGAAAACTGTGCTTGGTATGACCATGTTTGGGCAATCATTGCTTTGTAGCCATTCTCTGCTTTTGGACTACTGAGTGTTAATGTTCAAACAGTTCTGAGTAAAGCGAGGTTCAGCTTTGAATCTGTTCAATTTTTGTTTTGTGATGTTAGAAATGCTTACACTGTGGAACACTAAAAGATTGGTTAAAAAGATTAGCTGGCCTTTGGGGCACACTTAGCTTCTGTGTTTAGAAGGGGCAGGTACACATGTATCTGTACCTGTAAAAGCTTATTACTGCAGCCAGAGACGTTTTACTAGTGGATTACTAGTCAATGCACCTTGAATATGTTGTTTATTTAAATGAATTATGAATTTTAAAAATGTGCAGCTCTTTTTTTGCCCTTTTGTTTGGGGATATCAGGACTAAAAGAAATGTTTTAATTTCACCTCTTTTGCTCACTTAGTATAAATAGTAGACAGCTTTCTTGTTTTAGAAACAAGATTGTCTTTGCTCTACTCTGCATCTAGTAGGTTTGTTAACTGTGCTTATAGTAAGATTTCAGACTTATGACTAGATTCACTGTAATTAAATGGTTTAATTTTTTCAAAATTAAATTATACTTATTGAACGTATTATAGTGACCCAGGTGTGGACTAGATTCAGAATACCTTAGGAAGTGCTTAAGAAGTCCCTCTTCTGCAGAATCTGAGCTCAGAGGGAAGCAGTTCACACCAGCTGCCTTTCGATAGAGGTCTGTGCCACACAGTGTTAGGCTTGCAAATCTTGTTATGCATTTTCTGGGACAAAGCAAACCCCTTCTTGGTTTGAGGTCTGCAGTGTAGCATGCACAGGCTGTTGTTCATGGAGTCAGCCTGGTGGTATGTCTGGTAATAAGATTAAAGCTAAATTTTCAGATTTGTTAATGTACTTGTCGCAGTTGCGTTTGAGAAGTTAACAGATTTGAACACCTTAATTCCTCAACAGTTGGATGCAGATTGAGTAGCAGAAGCCGCCTCTGGCTATGTTGCTAGTGTCTCTTGCATGGACAGACTGTCCTTAACAGTGGGAAAGCAGTGCAGTGTCTTTGCCTACTTGGCCTCCCCTGGGCATGGTTTGAATCTATTAATGGAAACAATTACTGCCTACTATAGCAAAATGCCAGCTGCTGCAGCAGTGGTTTACAAATGCTGTTGCTTAACTGAATAATTTCTCCAGTTGCTTGGTTCCTTGTATTTTGTGAGGCATTTTGGACACGGCTCTTCAAGGAGGTGTGGAAGTGTTGACTCAAGACAGTGAATTTTAGTGTAGCCTACAGAGAAAAGACCTCCACTGTGCAATGATGTGCACCACAAGACTCAACTATCGAGTTAACTTGTGACCCAAATCACAAAGTTAACTAAAATAGTTGTGTTGTTGGCTGGAAGTGATATTGCTGTGTCTCTTTTTATAGGAGACAGTTAAAGGGGTAGAAGCTTGTCTACTCAGTACCTGACTTCGTTGATACAAAAATGGTCATCAGAGTTTGAGGTGGAGCTTGAGTTGACTGTGTGTCTTCACGATTGTTCTGTGGTGTGTGATGGGTATTCGCTGGTGGCTGAGGGAGGAGCTTGTAAACAGCAAGCACATTGAAAAGTTGCTGTATTAAGGTCAATCAGAAAATACATTGCTGATAGGACTTGAAAATCAATGTCATGAGCTCAAGATATCCATGTTGATGAAGAGCAGGAATTACACAAGCTGTTTTCAATGCCAAGGGAGGGTGTTCTTTTATGTCACTTCTTGTTTTGGGAGGAAAAGAAAATCAATGGTTTTCTGATGCTGTGTTAATTAACCTCTGCAGTTCTGGCCTTTATTTTTGATAGTTGCCTTTTAATCTAAAAATAATAATTAAAAAAAACCCCAACAACCCTCAGTCATCGAAACATCTATTTGTAAACACATCCTGAATGAATACATTCCTTGGTCATCAGCTGCAACCTTTATTTGGCATTTTGCTACATCATTAGTCAGGACATCTTCAAGTATGTACATGCTTACCAAATACGTCTACTTCTTCAGATAATGTGAAGTTAGTGGCTTGTAAGATGTAACTTTTTCACTAGGAGGTGGTTTGAATGTTCCTTCTCATTTCAGGTAGATCACCACAGGGCCATCTATATGCTAATGGCCCCTAATGAAGTCCCTAATGATTTATCTTCCTATAGTAACTTACTTGCTATGTAAGTGTTATAACTTAGAAGGAAGATTTTTACCACAATTGCTCTTTCGACAGATAAAGCCATGAATGTATTTTGGTGCCTATTGATGCTATGATACTTATTTTGAGGTGTATCAGTCAGCACAGCGGTAGAAAGGTGTGTCTGAAATGTTGCTGTGTGCTTGTGCTAGTCTCTGGTAATGAGCATGGTTAATGGTGATGCTGAAGGATAGGCACAGAGCCTCACTGTGTATAAGCACCCTGGTGTGTAACTTGTGGTCTCTTTTTTAGGTGCTAGCCCCACCACACCTGTACTGTTGCCTCTTTGTGTTCAGTAACAGCATAGATAGTAGGCTAGTATTAGCTTATGTTGTGATTTGTGGTGTCACTGTGTCTTCTTTTTGCAGTGTATGTATATTCGAAGAATTTTAAGTATTGAATAAACATGAATCAAAGCAGCTGCTGTGGCTGGAATGGTATGCTTATCTCTGCATGTGTTTATGAAGCTACTGTTCAATATGTTTAAAAAACTACCAGGATGCATTGTGAACTGTTACCTTTCTATAAAGTTTGATGCTTTGTTTTAAAAACACATTGCTGAAAGTGTCAACACTTAAATTATTTTTCTCACTTTTTTTATTAGAAAATATTTTAGACTTGCAAATAAAATGAAAAAATGCACATGATACCCTATTTATTGAGTTTACATTTTCTCGGTTTACTGCACGCTCCCTTTTGAAATGTAAATGTCAATCCCAAGTATTGTACAAAAGCCTCCAGGTGAGTTTAAGTTTTTTTCCATTATAAGGCTTCAAAATCCTGAATCTGCCTTGAGCTACTGGAATAATTTTTCTAGCATTAAATCCAAGTATGTGGAGCTGTCTGTTTTGCTTAATATTATATGATGACAAGGAACAGCAGATCTTAGATAAGAAAGCACAGTATTAGATACTTCTTCCCATGTGGTTTCCAATTTTTGTCTGACTTTATGATTAAAATCACATGCAGTGTGGCTCAGAAGGTCTTTCAAAAATTTGATTCTTTCAGAATTGAAGGAAAAGGATTGCGTAATACTTCATGGTTCTTATTTTTGTTGCCTATTTACTTCAAATTCAATTTTACTTTCTGATTCAAAAGCCAAGGCTTGTTTTACAGTATATGAGCTTTTGCTAAAGACAAGTCAATGGAGCATTCCAGTGACGGCACAGAGCTGGCAGAAGTTTTCTACTGGCAAAGTTGCTTTATGGCCCTGAATGAGCAGTGGCCTGGTCTGCTTTGGGAAATTTCTTTGTCAGTATCTGTCAATGTGAGCGTTTTTTTATATATGCAATGTGATGTAAGTCTGCCGTGCTCCAGACTTGTTTTGCCTCAGTAGTGCCATCTCCCTGAATGATGCAAATCCTGAGCATTTTGATGGTTTTTGGTATTTTTTCCTTGCTGTTATACCATGTTATTGTTCCCTATTTCAAGATGTTTCTGAATTTCCATTAGATTTCAAATATATTTTCAGAGAATTTTATCTAATGAAATCAGGCTGAAATATAAATTGGTTGTTTGATAAAATAAAGAAATATTCCTATATTCACTGAGCTGAAGATATTAAGACAAATCTATCCTCTGAATGCACAGCAGGAAGTTATAAAGTTTGAGTATGTATTTTAAAGAGGACTTTGAAGTTATGTAAGGGAGTAGAATAGAAGCCATCTGCAGCCTTCCTCTACTTTGCTGTTGTACTGTACTGGGATAAAAGATGGTTCTTAAGATTTTGTTGGAAGTGCATTACGGAACATCATCTCACCACTGAGGCTTTGCTGCTTTGGAGCTTTTACTGCGACCACAGTGGATATGCTATTCTGAAACTGTCTTAAAAGCAATCTGGCATTTTCCATAGTGCCTGTTACATCTAAAAGAAGAAACTTTTGAATAGTTCTCATTCTTCTTCTGTTGTAAATCTAATCCTTGTACCTTCATTCTTGACTGGAGTGCCCTTGAGAAGTGCTGCTTCAGTGGCTGCAGACAAACTGACACATAAGGAAGTGCAAAGAATGGCTTGTTAATGGATTTGCTGCTGATGTGGTAGAATATAGAGAAAGGATATGTGGGAACCAGGGCTAGAAGGATAACAAAAGGCAGAAGAGAGATATAGAAATGGATGCCCAGCAATGTGATGAAACTCCTCAAAGTACATGTTGGAGGAAAACAAACCAGCCAAAACCCAGCAGCATCCACTAAGCTTTTTTCCATCCTCCTGAAAATGTGTATGAGAAACTGGCATTCTCCAGGGTGGTACTACACTCTTCATGTGTGTTCTGGTAGAGATCCAAGTTGAAACAAAAAGGAAAACCAGTGCTTGTAAACAGACCATTGAATACAGCTTGCCATGTAAGTTTCCTTGTCAAGAGCTTCCAAGTCCTTAGTATGTTTATTGTTTGAAGTGTTTATAACATTGTAGCAAAGTTCATGTTGTATTCCTAATTTTCATTGCATAGTCATAACTCAAATTTTAACACTAAATTTTTACTGTCTATTACATTAAACGTCATGGTTGAGAATCTGTATAAATTGGCTGTGAAATAGTCTAATTGGAAACACTTGTGTGTCCATCAGAAGAATGATGAAAGTCTTTTTGAAGATGCAGCATTTAAGTGTTCTTAATTCAGCAGATGGTCTGTCCCTCTCAGCATCCCAGTTCCATGGTTGGATTCCCTCTTCCTGTCAGAAGTGCTGAGTACTGAAGGAGGGGGATGTCTGGCTTGCCCATGGTGAAAGTTATAAGGTAGCTTTTGCCAATTTTGTTTTCTACTCAGCAAATTTTAGTGGATGAGTACTGAACTTAGACATCTGTCTAAAAAGTCTAATCTCCTCTCTTGTTTAATTACTCTTTGGGCAGGATGCATTCTCTCAGGTAGCTTTTGAAGTATCAGTTTTGCAGCTGTGAATGTGGCAGTAAGAAACTTTTTTCAGAAATACTAATGGTATACCAGCTTTGTGCCCTTAGTTTAGTCTATCCTTATTGCCATCTGTGCACATTCAAGGAATGTAGTGTACCTTTATTCAAAGTTTCAGAATGGCATCTAGCAACTTTGTGCTAGTTTAAACACAGAAATGCAGATTGCAGTGTTGGGCAGGCTGAATGCCCTTAGTGCTTCATAATGCTCATGTGTGTTCTGAGTTACAGTTCTTGTGTGTGGTCTGACCCATATTGTTGGCTGCTGTTTGAGAATTTCTTACCTGAAAGAGGAAGAAATTTATGGCTCACACACAAGATTGATTGAATAGACTTTGAAAAAAATTTACATTCATATGACCAAGGTGTAAAATAAGTTTTATAAAAAATCTCTCTAAGCCAACTTGGTTTGATCTGTCATCCTTTGTCAAGAAGGGTGTTGTAGGATGACTCCTGGAGGATCTCGCAGTTTAAATACATGGGTTTTTTTCCTCAAGATGTCTGCATCTTCATCATGGTTGAGAAAAGACAGAGGCAAGTGAGTTGCTCACACACGTGATCTCTTGCCTGCTTGCCTTTCCTGTGATTAAAAGGGGAAAGTAAATGCTGAGGCTTTGTCTGTGGACTTTGAAATTAAATATTTTAAAATGGAATTGCAGAACTGAAGTTTGAGGGAGGAATTTTTCATCAAGGTATATAAATGAAAGAAAAGAGAAATATTAACAATGAAATGCAGTTGTTAGGAAAATTGAAAACTAAATTATCCAATTTTCTTATTTTCAAGAAACATTTAAGAGCAATAGGAGTCTGACTATCTGTTGACTGATAGCTGTAATGAGCAGTGCACTTTAGTGAGCTCGAGGTGGGTGTTGGCTTAGACTAGGAAGTTTGCCTTCTCTTTTTTTCCTTCTCAAATAATGGTGGAAAAGGTTTGAACTTGACATACTTTTATAATTATTATTCTACTTGACATCCAAAATAGCAAACGAGTTATAGATCTGCTACAACACTTTTCCTTTAAATGGAAGGGGCAAAGGGTGCTATATGGTGATGTAGCTTTTCCCTTAAAGATCTAGATTGGGTAATTAATGATTCTTTTAAAAATCACATGACTTTTTTATTTTTGCTCTCTCCCTATAGGTCTTTCTGCCTATGAGCAGATCAATTCTTTGGCTAAGTACTGCTCATTAAGAGTATTTGAAATGGGATGCTTGTCTTAGCTTCTCTTGCAGCGTATTTTTCCATTCATACTCTTTTACTTTAAGTCTCAGTTTGCAGATGTAGTAGATGGAAAGAAATTGAAGTGGTCTGGAGTCATTGTCAAAACCCATGACTTTTAGCTGGTTTTGGAGTAGAATGGCTAAGCAAAAAGGAAATGATCAACTCCTTATTACATTGAAAATTGTTAAAAACTGACTGCTGCTGCTGCTTGTTTTTTAAAATGTTAGTGATGATGGTCAAAGTGCGAAAGCTGCACTGAAAAATTAATGTGATCACCTTTTTGAGTAATCTTGAACTTCTGTATTTATCAAACCTGAATTTTGTTTGCAGTATTGCTGCTCACCTGCTTTGCAAACTGCTGACCTCAGCAATATTTGCCTTCTTAGATCAGTAATTAATGTAATACTTATCAGAGTTCAGACCCTGTGTACCCTTTCTTATGACTTTTCATGGTGTTTCAGACTGATCTACATGTTCTGAGTCTTTCTTCTTCCTTAATAGATGACTTCTCATTCTCTTCTAAGTATTTTTGTCAACTTTTTGAGAGACCACATCTAATTATTCTGCTTTATTTCTTCTAGCTTGTTTTTCGTAACTCTTATTTGCTATGCAGGCAGATCTGTGGGTAGATCATTTTGGCTGTGGGTTATTTATGGCAGAGCTAATTAGCTGAGTTGCAGCTCCTGAAACAGAAGAATTGCAGCTCAGTTTCATGGAAGTTCAGCTGATAAGCATTGCAAGGCCTCACCCTCCTTTGCAGAGTCAGATCAGAAGACTCGGTGCTGGACTCCCACACCCTGGTTGCACAGTGGAAATACTGGGTGTCTAGCAGGGTTTTGCCAGCCCATGTTCTTCATGCTATACCTGGTGTTTGTGGCTGTCCTTGTGAACTTGGTGATGGGAGGAGGTGGCAGCAATGGAGTTAAGAGCAATGACAGAGATAGGAAAGGGTGAAAAGTAGGTGAGTGTGGGCCTTTGTTGCTGTTTCACTAGTTCAGATGCAGTGCAAGATGAGCATATGCTTAGGTAATCAGACAAAGCTGATGGGGGTCTCCTAAAACTCAAGAATGTGGAGACTGGCTTTGCAGGGGTAACTAATTGACTGCAGTGTTGATTTGGTGTTTGTGAGTATCTGCAACGTGCTCCAAGCATACACTGTGTTACCTGGAATTTTCTGTTCTCAAGAGTGTTTCAGCCTACACTCGTTGTGAGCAGTAGAGCTACCTGAAGATCACAGCACAGATGGTAGTAAATGGAACCATAAAACTGAGAATAAACATTTTGGGTAAGTTTAAAGTACTTCATTAAAGATTAGAAACAATGCAGTTAAAATACTTTGCTGAAAAGTGGGGTAAAACTCCTATTGACCTTACTGATTGGGCTGAGTGTTCAGTGGGTGCAGTACTGCATGGGTATTGGCAGTACCAGGAAAAAAATTATTGAACAGGAAAGAATAAATTTTTCACTGTTCTCTCTGTGGAAGAGACTCTCCATTGTGTAACTGCAGTACAGGATCACTTGCTCACACTTCATATCCCAGTGCAGAAACCTAGGTCTACCATCTTAACTGCCTCTGAATAGGTGTCCACACAGGCCATAGGCTATACTGCAGTTCCTGGGTTAGCATGCACATGGCTGAGACCAGTAGCCAGGGCTGATTTATCAGCACACAGGCTCTTTAAAAATGCATAGGTAATCTTAATATTGAGCCTCTGTGCAGTTTCATATCCGTAGGTAAAGTTTATGCCTTTTTCTGTTCTTCTCAAATTTAACTTTCATCTTCCTCTGCATTTTGTCCTCCTGACCTACCTGCATTCTCTTATGCTCTTTAAAGGTAATGTTTAAAATGTTATCTCTGGAAATGATGGTGTTTCAGAATAAGAGATTGAGTGCTGTTAGTAACTCCCAGCAGCACTCTGCTGCTTATTCTGTATTGAAAGCTTTGATTCCGTTTAATCATCTATAGTTGGTATGATAGCATGTGTGTGTGATGTCCCAGCATCTTCATTGGCTTTTTGTGTCTGACTCCATTGAGTAACTTACCTTGTAGTACTCTCTGACTGTGGTTGTTGGTGTTTCTTCCCTCCTGTTACCAACTACTTCACATTTATGTACCTATGTGCTCAGTATCCCTCTCCTGTTCTGAAAGTCCTAAGGTCTGACAGCTTGATTTCTCTGTACGATGACCATGTTTTCTGATTTAGAGCTTAATGTTTTTAATTTTTCCCTGCAATAAGACAAATCCTGTAAGAGAGTAGCTGTGTTTTCATGATGCAGTTGTGCTTAGCCTGCTGCGGCTTCATGGGAGCTAAAAACAGTCAGCTAGATCCTAGTGAATTCCTGCAGGGTGATACAGCCTCTCATGTTCTCAAACTCTACCTCCTTGAACTTGGCATGCTCCTTTGCTCACAGTCTGCAGGCCGGGGCTGTGCACTCATTTGGTACCTAATCAGGTGCTCTCCACCCCTTGAAAATGTGTATGCACCTTCTCTGGTTTTAGACAACTGGCTTGTGTCTTTGCCACTTTTTTGCTTTGTGCCTGTGCTAATGAAAGCCTGGCTGAACTTGGTGTCTGCTTTTTGTCTGCCCAATAAACCTGCAAGATGAGCAAAATTCTCACAGGTCATGGCAGTGGGAAGGTATTTCAAACACCCTCTACCTTTCAGTATAACAATACAGTAGTGTTTCACTCTCTGTAAACAGATGTTCATAAAATGAATTGTGGGAATAAACCTGGCTCTGCAGTCTGAGATCACAGCTCAAAAAAACATTTTGAGGAGATAATACTGTTGGCTGCAATCCAAGGAAAGGAAAAAGATTCGGGGAGGACTTAAGAGTGAACATTTTTTTCAGGGAAGAAGGATCATGCTACCTTTAAAATATTTGGGCTGTAGATAGACTTTGGGCTATTTGAGTGAAATTCCATGGAGAATACTGCATGTTGTTTGGGCACATGTTTCTCTGGAGGGAAACAAATTATATAAGGAAACAACTGTTTTCTGACAGTGGTATGCTTTGCACTCAGAGTTCAGGATTTCTCTGCTTGTGTATTTTGTAGATTCCTGTATGATGTCTACCATCAATAAATACTAGAGTTACATAAAGTACAAAGTTAGCTTGGGAATGTGATTATGATAATTGGTAATCTTTGATTAAACTGTCTCAAGAATTTGGTAGAAAAAGTTGTTTAGTTTGACAGTATGGCCTTTAAACTATCTGAAAGATCTGAAAAGATCCAAAATCCAGGTTTTGTTAATAATTATAGCCCTCTGGAATTTTCAGAAGCTAGATTCTTAATCTCCTTAATTCCTATTGTCAGTTAATTGTCTCTGTATTGTCCATAACTGTATCTTTTGGAACTTAACACGATTGTGTTGGGAAGTAGACCTGTCAGCCTTTCCTGTAGTGGCTTTTGAGAATGAGAATAGTAATTTTGCTACCAAAGTCAGCATGTTGGTTCAAATTCATGGGTAAGTTCTGTGGAGAGAAAAGTTGTTGATCTCCAGTGGCACTTTTTTAGAGTAAAGTTATCTTTAAGCTAATCTGCTAGGTGCCTATTTCAAGCATGTTACTGTGCTTTTATCCAGAGCAGTGCATGGAATAAATTGATGAGCAGAAGTTTGATGAAGCATGTGAAAGGAGTTGCATAAGTAGTTTGGCTGGGCTTATGTGAAATGCTGTGGTTTTGGCGAATGGGACAGGATTGAGCCGAAGATGAAAAGAGATTTTTAATGCTTCTGTTAAAGTTACATTTTAAATAGGGTTTTGATATTAGAGGCTGCAAAATACTTTCCAGAGTTGCTAAGCTTACAGGTCAAACCCCCAAAAGAAGAGTCCAGTAAGCAGATCTAATAGTAAGTTAGAGATCTCTGTAGATTGTATACAAATTTTGACTTCAGAAGATTGTAGAAATAGCTTCTTTTAAAAAACAAAAAAAGTTTGACCTAGTGTTTTTAAAGTAGACATCAAATAGTGCCTATTTTCTGTCCCTTTTCTAGAACTGCCTTTTCTGAACACTTGGTTCTCTGGTGAACTCAAAGGCAGGTGAAGAGTAATCAGTTCTGAGCGTATTCTTGCTGTGAGAAGGGTATTTTTCATCATGTTCCACATTTCCTTGGACAAAGTGTTCCAGCTGTCTTTATTCAGCAAAGATATCATCAGTTACAAATAATTATTGGGGCAAATCAGGTTATGAGCTGTGGGTTTTCTTTTTGAGAGGTAAAATGATGAAAATGTCTATTGCAAGGTAGTGATTCCGCATATGGCAGATCTGACCTGAAGTTCTGTTTCTGAAGAAGAAAAGTATACCATGGATGCTCTCTCATGTTGAACTTTATAGAATTCGAAAGATAAGCTATGAAAGTATGGAATTCAGCAACAAATGTGTTCAGAATTGTCTTACTCCAGTGTGTAAGGTATAAATTATTATCTTTCATGTATTTTGAAATACAAACCATGACATTTCAGAGGGCTGAAAATAGTTGGTCGAAGTAGCAATGATGACCCTTTTGTCATGCAGCTCCTCCAGATGTATTGCAGGAGTATAAGAGAGACCATATCCCATTTACTTAAATCTTCTTCAGGAACCTGCAGAGGTAAAATATTGTATTCTCTGAAGAATACATTCAGTTTGCAAATTGCTTCATGAGACTTGTCTGGTGGGCACACATCAGCTCTCCAGTAACGCTTTTTCCTGACTGTCTTCTTACTGCAATATGCTTATAGTAATGGATATAAAATAACACCTTTTGGGGGGGAGAATGGATAAGAGCTAATTTTAATTATATGGTTGTAGCTTTTTAATTTACACATGACTGGCAGGAAGCCCAGGCCTCCAAGCTATTTTGTGCATCAATACTAAACTTAAAATCTAAAGCTGCCAAAAAGAGCAAGTAGCAAAAAAGTAAAAGAAAAAAAGAATCAAAAGCAACAATTTATGTAAGTGATGTGAACTGGCTAAAATATTTGGGCCAGGCAAACTTTGCTACTTTGCAACTGCTGCTTGTTGTTCAGCTGATTTTTGGTAACTTCATTATGTCTGAGCTTATTCAAAGTATTGAGATACAGAGAATTAATGGCTGTTTACAACCATTCGTATGCAACATATAATAAATTATGCAGAGATAATATCTATGAAGAAATATTCTTTGAAGGCAGTTTACATACTGAACACTAGGTTTGCATTGTGTTAAATCTTTAAATTTCTCTAAAAGGGAGCCTTCCTGCTCTTCATGCATTTCCATTAACTGGTTTTGGATGTCTGCAGGTGATGCAGCTTCCTGTTTTAATTAGATGATCATGAGATTTCCCCAAATCATGATACAGTGATTTAATCTTAGTCTCTATTGAATTGGAGGTGTCTGTTGTTTAAATTACAGCTTTGTTCTTTCATGGACTGATCACCTTTTGTGTTTATGTTTTATAAAAATCTGTTGTAGCTGACATAATGACTTCAGATCAAGGCTTCTGTCTTTCTTGGAGCTGCTCAGGGTAGTGTATCACTGCTAGGCGTGTAACCATTTAAGTTGAGCATTGTGAAAGCTGTGAATGAAAACTTGTAAGCTTGTTTAATCTTCTGGAAGCGGTGTTACTTTCCTTCAGTTACAAAACTTACAGAATAAGGTACGCTACTGGCTTTCAGGCTGCACTGCGCCTCTGCTGGTAAGGCATGTAGAGAGCCATCAATCACTGAAGATTCAGCTGACATTTGTGATGTTAGTAGCAATATTTTAGGGAGGATAGGGAAGATGCATTTGAGGAAGGCATTGCAAGGGATCACCATGTGGAGGGATTGGTCCTTAATTTCAGTTCAGATTTGTTAGACAGATTGTAGTAGCTTAGAAGCAAATATTTGAGATATTTGGAAGTTGTAAATTCAACATAGATTCTTAAACCCAGCCACAAAAATTCCCTCTATTTGGAATTTCCCTGTGTTACAATTGTCACTGTATTAATAAATAGTAAAACCATTCTAATTTTATAATAGGAAAAGTAAAACCTTTGGAAAAAAAGGGAAGAATCAACATTAGTTTAATTTTCATGTAGTAAAAACCACAATCTGACCCTTGCTTTTGGTTCATGGCATGTTTTCAAAAGGTGAAGGATCATTACTTCTGGCAAACATGATTAGTATCTTTACCACTTTCAGGGAAAATTTTACTTTCCAGTTGCTCCTGTGCAGTAGTCACCTTACATATTGGTTGTGGAGGGGAGCAAAATGCTGACAGAAGTACTGTGATGTATGAGACACGGATTACTAAATGGAAATACATGAAGAAAACTAAAAGTCAATATTCATTTATTATCAACAGCTTTACCTGTTCCTTATAAATTGCACCTTTTTCCATATGAGGTCCGTGAAGTGCAGTGGTGGTTAATTCCGCTGAGTTGATGAGCTCAGGTTGCTTGGCATAGTAGCTACACCTCTGCCATGTACCTACCTCCTTACCTAAAATGAAATGATGCATAACTTAGGGCTGAAAGTTTCAGGAGTTTTTTTGCAGAAAAGTGAGCAAAACTGCGGACAGCTAACTTAGCCTGGGTGAAGAGCTCACCTTGAACTCTAGAGTGTGATCAGGTAGTGCTTTGTACATCAGATGAGGTGACATCAGAAATTACTACCCTTCAGCTTTTTAATACTGTGCACCGAGAGTTAATTTTAATGTTTAAGTAGTTCTCTTGATGATTCTCTTATTTGAAGGTGTTTTGTAGCATTTAAATTTCTTCCTCTTTCCCTCTTGCGGTACTAATAAAATGTTTAATGAATATTGTTTTAAAAAAGGTGTCTTAGTGTTGCTACTGGTAAATGAATAACTTCACAGATATATTATACCAGGAACAGAAGGTTTCTTAATATAGCAATGACTAATAGCTAGAGCAGAAGTCCAGTGAAGGAAGAGCAGAAGTTCAGTTACTTAATTATTGGAAGAAACAGCCAAAGAGACGAAAGGATGTACCTGCTAACTTAAGGAAACAAGATAGGTCTTTTGCCTTTGACCGTTTCGTGCTTCTCTTCTTTCTGGACAAGTCACTGTCTTTTCTGAAATGTAGAAGGCTTTGACCTTGTATGGCCTTGGATGAAGCTGGGATAGTGGTTGCCATCCTCTAGGTTTCTGATGTCATAGAAAATGTTGGGTTTTTTTCTTCAAAGCCTGCACTAAGAACTACATCTCTGACCTTTTCTTTGCTTAATATTGTGTCTAGGTGATGGTGTGGTGGGTATTTGCAAATCAGGAAAAGTATAGTAAAAATTTTAAAATGAACAGTTTAATGTGAGTTGCACTATGGGATTTCATAGGTTTGAGAATAAGTATCCAGTAACACATTTTTTAACCATCAGAGGGTTAATTAACTTTTTTTTTTTGTTATTTATGTCCACCAGCTAGGACCACCTTCTTTAACAGCAGCTTTTTCTTTGATACTTGTCTATGTATTTAGGCTCAACAGTCTACTGAAAGATAAGAATCATAGTTTGGAGATGTGGAAAGTTGAAGCCTAGTGCAGGCAGAAGAAGACTGACCACTCTGAGACAAGTAATGCTTTGAACAGAAGCTGTAGAAGGACAAAAGATAGAAGAGCATTATGGATTATGAGCTGTGTCAAGAGGGTTTCTAATGAAGTGTGTAGCCGAGGAGGAAGAGTTGTTTGATTTTGAGGGAGCATGATAGTCAAGAGCTGGTGACAGTTCACAGTTTCTGCTGTAAGTATGCATTTAATAAATAAGCATAGAGTTGTACATAATTAAACAAGTGGTGTTTCCCCGGTTTTAGTGCTTATTGCTGCTTACAGTAATATTGCTGTGACTTAAGGAGAAGAGAGGATGGAAAACCCACTAAAATTGTGGTTAAATTTCATTTTTAGTATCTCACAAATCGTAATCCCAGAATTCTACAATTTGCAAGCAGAGAAGTGTAACATTCCCCAGATTGCTTGAGTGTTCTCCAGTAGTTTGTCAGGTGTCTGTTTAAAATATGAAAGGACGTGTAAAATCTTAATGAGCATTCAATTAAGTATTGTTCGAGAGAGAGAAAAAACTGTTTCCTGAACACTTGCTTCAGAGGTGCTCATTCCCCGACTTCCTCTTGGAGTGTTAGGGATGTCTTTGATTTTAGAAGTTTGCTTCACTTTGTGTACAGGAAAGAGTTTATTGCCTTCAGGTAACAACTTTTCAGTTTTAAAAATAATTTTAGCTCAGTCGATAGGCATGCTTGGAATAAAAAGCAGTCATAATGCTCTTTGAGATTGTTATTAAAAACAATTAAATAGAGTTGCTTGGTGTTGGATTTTTTCTTTTTGATGGGGGAAAGGTTCAAGGAGATGTTTAGTTGCTTCCTTGAGATAAGCAGAAACTGCTATGCAAGTCTGCTGTTAATGAGCTTGACTTTTATTATTGCCAGCTGAATAAGCAGCTCAGAGCAGCTAACAGAATTTTGTATTAGTCTTATACCAGCTGGAGTCAGCACAGATGGCAGTAATAGTTTCCATCACTGGGCAAAGATAAATGGCTTTTTGTTGAAAAGATGAAGGAGTTAATGTGCTGTTAGAGACCCCAAGTAATGTATTTGCTAGTATTTATTAAGATGCATTGAGTATCCGTAACACCAAGTTCTGAAGCAAATAATGTTAAATTTCTGTGAACTTTATTATAGACAACACTGATGTTAAGGAAAGTACCTTTTTAATAAATAAACTTAGTTCAAGAGGACAGAGAAGTGAAATGTTTGTAAAGAGACAAGGTGAAATGTATCACATGGTGTGTTTGTGCAGTTACAGTAAATTAGGATCATGCAAGTCTCAGATTTGGGGAAAAAATGGGGACTGAATTGTTGGGAAATGTTTTCTAAGCTTGTGGCATAGATAGAGAATAGAAGCAATGTCTCACACAGGCACTGCAGGAGGTTGCGAATGGAGTGGTCAGTGTTCAGCATTGGAAGAAAAACATCCTCTGATACAAATTGCAGCTTAGATGAGGTGATTTAGCTGGAATTGGGTCAGAAGGCACTGGTTTCTGTTGGGAAGGGAAAATTGCTGTAAATCCCTTATCAAAATTTTCTGAGATTATGGAAGTAATTTGCAGTAATGAAGACTAGATGGCTTTCAAAAGCGCTTCAGGAATTGGTTTGCAAAAAGAGAAAAAGAGTTCATAGAAGTAACTTGTCTGGTTTGGCTTTCTGTGAATGCAAACCCATTTGAAATCTATTCTCTGAAAACATGCATATGCATGTGTGTTGGTTATTTTTTTAAGTTTATTCCACTTCTTTCCCCGCCTTCTCCCAAGACATGAGAATGTGAGTATTTTTAGTTATGCTTTATGTTCTTACTGAGTTTTGGGGTTTTATATTCCGTATTTTGTACTTTTGTTCTGTTCAGCACCTTAATAGAACTAGATGGTCTTAAGGTCCTTTCCAGCCCTAACTATTCTGTGATTCTGTGATTAATATTTTTATTCAGTATTTAGAACCACTGTACTTGATGGCAGTGAGACAGCTGTGCAGAAAAGATTCTCTTCTGTTATCTTTTGAAAAGTGGGTAATGAAGATATGTAAAAGTGACCTGCATAGGAACAGTAGTAAGTCATAAAAACCCACCCTAAAACTCCAGACATAGCTGTTGTTTTCAGTTATGGCTTGGGAGAAGAAACCATTAAATAATTGCTTTGACTTTGAAGCTCACTGCAGGATGTGGTCAAGGAAAGAATTGAGCAAGACTGGAAGAGCACAGATTGGCTTTTTCTTAGTTCCCTGCCAGAGTAACTGAGCCTTCCCTTGTATAGGGAACAGATTGCCCAGAGAGGTTGTGAATGCTCCATCCCTGGCAGTGTTTAAGGCCAGGTTGGACAGACCCCTGGGTGGTGTGGTCTAGTGAGGCATCCCTGCCCATGGCAGTGGGGGTTGGAACTAGAGTCCTTTACAACCCAAGCCATTCTGTGATTCTATGCAGAAGCTCTAGCACCTCATGCAACCTTAAATGTAAAAGGGAATGAGCCTATATATCTGATAATGGCTTTGAATTACAGTTGTATGTGTAAGTTAGTAATGAT
Organism: Loriculus beryllinus; assembly: GCA_039877255.1. Taxonomy (NCBI): domain Eukaryota; kingdom Metazoa; phylum Chordata; class Aves; order Psittaciformes; family Psittacidae; genus Loriculus; species Loriculus beryllinus. The sequence continues at coordinate 29,097 of JBCJKH010048808.1, forward strand.
TCAGTTGACATCTTAGAAGAATATTTCTAAGGTTGAGCTGTTTCTTAGCAATTCTCACACTAGTTAATCTAGTGTTGCTGTTGGCAATGAAAGAAGAGTGAAGGCAAGCTGGGTGTAGGTATGTCTGCTGCTGTTGGGTGACAGAAACACTCAAGGTTTTGCCTAATGTTGCCATGTTGTGTCTCCCTTCTGGAGAAGAGTTAGTGTGAAAGGGTTAAGTTCTAACTTTGGTTTTGTGTTCTAGGCTGTGTCACATTTTGGTACCAAGCTGAGACGTACGAAAACAATAATCTTTCATTTGGAGAAATCTGGGATGTATTTCACTGTGTCTTTCTGAGCAACAACTCGGATCTGACCATGAAAGTACAGTGGGGACTTGCAGATTGCTAAAGCATACTTGGTGTATAGAGTGCACTTTTATTTTCTTTTGTGATTTTTCTCTCTCTCTCTCTCACACACACACACACACACCCCTTTCCCTACCCTGTCCCTACCCTCTCCCTCCCCGCTTTCTTTGTGTGAGCTGTGTCTCTGGAAGAGAGTTGTTATTGTGTAATGAGGAGACCTCCAAGAAAAACCTTTTGAGATAGCTCTTCAAATGGGCCATATAATTAATTTTTTTGAAACAAGCTTAAAGAGAACTTAGGTTTATACAAATCTACTTTTAAACTGCTCAGTTAGTTGGAAATGACTACTTCACCCAGATCTTCCTGTATTCTTTTCCTTGCTACTGCCTCCCCAAATTAAAACATACATTTGCAAAATGTCTCTCTTGCAGTTGTTTGCTTATGCTCTGAAAGCTTAACTAGGAGCTAGTAGCTTATATTGTAGTAACAATAGGTTTGCTTTAGAGATACCAAACTATTCTCTAGGACTGGCATTGAATAGATTGTGCTTGTTGTATTATTCAGAACTTAGATATTTTCCAAAAATTCATTGTTGTTTGTTTCTCTACCTTTTAAACAGAAACTATCAATCTCTTTTTCTGGCCTTCGATTAGCATAGTAAATAAACTTGAATTGCATCATTTGTTTATACAGAGCAGGACTTTTTTCACAGGTGTGTGCCATTTCTACAGAGCATCCCTTTTGCTGTTGTTCAGGGTTATGTTTGACCTGAAGTGTGAAGCGCTTATGGGAATGAAAATTCTGCAGATTGTTCGAGGACTGATTTGCTTTTGAAGCAGAGTCCCTGATTTGCTTTCGTGCCAGTAGTTAGGCAATGCAAATAGGGAAACAACTGTTTTTGCTGATAATTGTTTCTTCAAAGACTTATTTGGGGCTACTTCTTTGGAAGGAGGGTGCATGTTTTGATGGAGATTATTACAGTGTATTTCTATCACTTTTTCTGAGGAGAATCTTGGAAAAATATTAATCATCCTTGAGGTATTACTACAGTATAAGAAAGAAAAGCTCCTCTGTTGTGCCTCACATATTTAAATGATGCTGACTGTGCAATTTGTGTTGTTTGTGCTGTGGGTTAAGCATTAATATGTAGTATGTATATGAAACATGCCCCAGGACATAGACACATGAGTCGGTTAACCCATGGCATTTCAAGCACTCTCTTTTGAAAGATTGTAGACACCTCATGAAACCCCTAAAGGTGATTTGTCTGTAGATACAGGACTAAGTATATCTCTGGATGAATTCAGGCTGCAGTTCTCACGCTGAAGTTCTTGTCTTTCAAAGCACAATCCTCTGTTTCTGATGTGGCCTGGTTTATATATATACCTGTCTTGATCTAGGGTTATTACTTAAAACTATCTTTCTGCTCTGGATTCAAGTTCTTTGGAAATCTGGTAGCCAATACTGAAGGATGATGCATCTAGCCAGCCACTGGATTATCATTCATGTTATTGCAACTGGAAGTACTGTGTAGCTTTTTCTGCTTTGTTTTTATACATTTTTCATGTGGAATAGACCAGGTGATTTGCACATCCTTTTCAGATATTTTAGGAAGAAACATCTTTTTCACCTTGTATATCTTTTAGTGTTGATTTAGAGTCTGAGCCCAATATGAAACTATCTTTGCATATAGGAGAGGACAGATTCAGTTGCCTCTTTAGCCTAAACAGATATATGCTGAATTTCCCATCAAAATCAGTGGTAGATTACAGAGCTCTCCCATGCACACCCTTATCTTATGTTCATCACATATGACTGGACTGTTGCTCTGGAAACGGCTGCAATGTCGCGAGTGACTTCATTATGATTAAATGAGGGGAAAAAAATAGAACAAAAGAGCACATTCCTGTTCCAACATGCAACTTGGAAACTGTCTCACATACATTCTCTGTATTTAACAGCTCTTCTTCGTGAGAGGACACAGATCTGCCCTGCTAGTCAGGAATAAAATCAATAATTTGCTATTATTTGTATCAGCAAGGATAGCTGGTTTAGATGCTAGTAAAAGATGCGCATGAGTCTGTCAGTAAAGAGCCCGTTAGTGTTTAGACTTATATTTTTGTCCCTCACAGAGACTTAATTAGTTCTCTTAAACACTGAGAATGCTTTAATTTCCAATTATATCTGGGATTATTTTCTGTATCTGTACAATATCTGAGTTTCTGAACCAGATTATATAAATGTGCCAAGATGCTGCAAAATTATCTGGCATTGGCTTAGCATTGTTACTGATTTGTGGTTACTTATGTGTGCTTTTCTTATTTCACATTTAAGAGCTTGTCTGGTAAGTTTAAATCTTCAACGCTGTGTAGTAAATAAATGCAACTTAATAATAACTAAAAAAGTGGAATACAGGGTTAAGGTTTCCTAGACCTGACCCCTGTCTTTTTCTTTCCACTTAACTCTCTAGAAGCTGCTTGCTGAAGGTTACCCAGTGTCTGGTTTTCTAAACAGAAAACTCTGTTCTATTGGTGCGACTTCCGTTCAGAAACACGGTTGTAGTCAGACTAATGGCTCTTCCTTGGAGGTGAGAGGAAGATTGATAGCTCTGCAGGGGTACCACCATTCCCTGGCACAGGGGTGCCTGTGCAGTGCTGGTTGGGTGTCTGACTAATTCACTCTGACCATCCCGCTGGGCCTAAGCTGTGGGTCTGGATTGCTTGCTGGTTTCTGTAGTAGTGTGGTGTACTGCTGGTCACATGTTGGTGCTTCACTGGGAATCTGTCCAGAACTACTTTCTGAGCTGTGGCAGCCTGTCCTTATTCTGGGCCTTACAATAAAAGGGGCTGCTTGATAAGGGATGTGCATACGGTTACGTCATTGTTTGGAACACTCCTTGCTGCTCCAGCTTCTGTGTGAATGTGAAATCAGTATTAAGTCTGCAAAAGGTTAGAAAAGCTTGGCATACATATTCCCATGAAGGCCTTTAAGAGAATGGCAAAGCTGAGGGACATGCATACAAGGACAACTGATTTCAGTCATGTTCAGCTTGATAGGTACTTCCACAAATTAAGATAATGAGTTTGGGACAGGTGTTTAAATTGGCTTTTTTTCTCTCTCTCCTTCTTTAAGCTGACTCTTTTATTGTCACTGGTTTGTTAAACTGAATTAGCTAGTTGACCTCTGAGATAGTTTCTCAGTAGTGGGAGAAGTATAGAAAGTAAAGGGCATGAGGCATGCTGTAAACACACAGGAGTAGCTTTTTCTTTGGCTGTATCCATACGAATGGCTAAAATTGTCATTTGCAGTCATTGATAAAACTTTAGTGTCATTAATGCTTTCAAGTAAATTGTCATTTTCTTTCCTAACAGTGTCTAACGCCTTCCTTTTTTGTCAAAGCAAAATGAGTAAGCTTATCCTGAGTAATACATGAATTATCTTTTCCATTATCTCTCAGGAAGTTCTGATTGTTTCTGAAACCTTGCGTACTACTGATCTGCTACCTGAGGAATGTGTCCACTCCCTCTATTGTATAAATACGTGCTGTAACCCTCAATATGAGTCTGTTGTTCAGTTGTTTTTTCTGGAAAAATAATTAACAGTATCAAAACAGTATATTTTCTTGTACAAAGCAATCGTTTTCTCTGAGTGTATGTTTTTGTAATCTATGTAGGTAGATGTACATGAACATCTTATCTCTTAAGAATCTTTGCGTAATATTGTGTTCCCTTTTGCTTTTGCTGCTGGAATCCTAAATTAATTTCTGAATCATAAATTCTGATTAGAATGTGAAGACAGCTGCTTAGTCATGGTGCTTCTGATACTCTGAAGTAGGACTTAATTATTAAGGAAAATATTGTGAATGCCCACGTTCCTGGATAAATTGAATACTGGTAACACTCGCATGCGATGTGTACATTTATTCAGTCAAAACTTCATCACAGTAGTCCTTTGAGTTATCATGTATGAGGTAGGGTGTGTAAACAGCTATTTAATTCACAAAATTCAGACAGACCTATTTTCATTGCATGCTGTTACTGCACATATTTGATATTTTTAGCAGATACACATTGTACTGACGCACCATAGTTGTGAGAGGCCAGTTCTTTCTGAATTGCTATTTATAGGCTGGCCTGGAATGCTCACATGATGATATTGTTTGTAATCTTAGGCATTTACATTGCCAGCAATGCTGTGGCAAAGAACTGGTCAGTATTTCCATTATACAATTCTATTTCCAAGTGATATACCTAGTACCTAGCCTAAAGCTTGGCTTGGAGATTTGAGAATGTGCCTCCTCTGCAAGTAGCATAAATGCTGTCTTTGTATTTCTGAAAGAACTGTGTGATTGTAATGGCTTGTACGTTTCGTTATCATGTTGCTACAACAAATATTAAAACATGTGGAAGTTAAAACAGGATTTGAAAAGTATCCATGGAAACATGGTCAAAGAATAGACAGAAAACTGAAACCTAAGCATTGCTGTTTGTATGTGAGGTCACTCTGGTATAGTTCTGTCAGAAATGTCCAAGGCACGAATGATTTCGAGCTGGTTTAGTAAGACCCTGTTGAAAATACAGGGCAAAATTAATGTTGGTGGTATATCAACACATTGTTTCAAAGTGTTCTTTAGCTTTATTAACTTAGGTTCACTCCAGTGCTTCAGCCCAGTGGTTAAAAACATAGCTAACAACTTCATTTGAAGAGAGTAAAAAAGGAGGATCAGAAAATAATCAAGCTGGCAGGAAAAAACTACACGTGTATTTGTAATAGAATATGTCAAGGCAAAAAAAGTGAAAACCAAATTTTTTTTTTTTTTTTTTCAGCTGCTTAATGGATTTATTTTCTGTTTTACCTAGGCTGATATTCTTTCTAAACTGGTTTGAGTTGCTTACTTTTCACTTCAGGATACTGAGCTTTGGTTGGTTAAGTACAGTAAGGCTTTCCTGTGTTTGTCTTGTAAAGTACTGAGGGTTGAACTTTATCTTCTGTGTTTATTAACCTTCAGTTTTATTCTCTAATACCATTTCACTACCTTAATTTATAACCCAGCCCAGGGTACTTTGGGGCATTTAAACATTGGCTTTAGAAGCAAAATTAAACTTCTTAAAGTTTAGTTTAAATTTTCAGAAATCTTACTGGTCAGCTTTTGGATCTTGAGCACTTACTTTCCGTTTTAAAGAATTTGGCCTTATTGCCAAGTTAATCTCAGTAACAAACAATGGGAAGGAGGAGGAGGAGCTGGATGTCTTTGTGGAATCTCTTGTCATCTCTCCTAGTTGTTTTTATAAAGCTCCAAAAGCAGCTTCAAAAGTTCACACTTTTAATTAGTGTGAAATAACTGCACATTTACTAGTAATATTCTTTCTAAATTCTCTGATGCTCAAAAGATTTGTTTTCCCACTAGGTATTAGTAGAATCTCACCCAGGGGTATTCTCAGAGCAGAGTATTGTTACAACAGTGAACAGGTTGTCAAAGGTCAGCAGCAAATGTGATACTTCAGAAAAGGAGTTTCTTTGTAATTAGTTCCAGGCTTTTACACTTGCTTTTCTATTGACTAGTTAGCCACAGGTGTTGCACAGAGCAGTAGGTTCAGTAAGAACCTATGGAAAGCTTCCATTTCTGTGGGAGGTATGTTAAGTAGAAACAATTGCAGTTCCAAAATGTAGCTGCTCAGTTTATAGCATAGTAACAGAGATGGAAAGATGTGTGTTTGAAGGAAGCTTTTGTGTGTTACATCTATCTTGATCCTCAGTGTTTGGAAAGTGAGGGATGGAATACCCAAGATGTCTGTAAAGTTTTCCGCGGTGACCTGTTGAGAAAACAACTGTGAATAAAGCAAATATTTTTAGTCCTTTAGATTATGAAGTAAAAATACTGTCCCTAGCTTTCTTTCCTGGAGTATTATTTCTTGGATGAAGCTTTTGGATTGGATAATGCCACAAATGTCTGACACCTTTTTTTAACAAGAGGAAAAAAAAAACAAACCCTGAATATTTTTTTTGTCCCAAGCTTTAGATTTGATTGTACAGACAGGTCTTAAGGTAGAAGAATATTTTTTTGCTATATTTCACAACTCAGTACTGTTATTTTGGGTTTGGACTTAGGTATCATCTTTTCAAATTGCTGCATTTTCTTTTAATCTGCAACTTCTTTTGAAACAATGGTAAATGGTGTGTTAATAATGGCATCATCATTTCATATAATTGCAGAAAGCTGATCAAGGGGTTCTGCAGTTAATTTATCAATGCTGTTAACTTAGTTTAAAAAATAAATGTCTAGCATGAGCTTTGGTAGCATTTTCTTTAGTGTCAGACTTAACTATTTTCTACCATGATTTTCAGCAATTCCTACATGAATGGTATTGGGTGCATAGTTTAGCTGAGGTCTTGCACATGATTTTGTTCCCTTTGGAAAGGATGTATTCCTTCTGCAAGTTTTCTTTTTGAAAAGACTTCTGGAAGAGTCATGACTCAGAATAATTTTGTGGGTCCCGGTGAGTTATTTTAAGGTAATAAGGCAATGACATTTATGCTTCAAGTGTTTTGGAGTAAAAGATGCCAGTCACAACCTGTGGACTGTGACTTTTGATTTCTCCTTGTTAATAAAAATCACAGACTCGGTAAGGATGAGCCACTAAAATCTTCTCCCCCATCCCTGCACATCTTGTGTGGAGTCCTGGAGAGATCTCTGCTTGGTTTGGTATTTTTTTTATAAATGAACCAGAGAAGGGAGTAAAACTGGTGTGACAGAATAGGTTGGCAGCACTACGCTGCTGCTGCTGCTGTTGTCAGAGCATGGCAACCACAGAAAGTTGTGGGAGGACTTTCAGGTGGGTTGTGGTTGGCTCACATGAGTGCATGAAACTGTCTGTGAAACACAGATCTCTTCTAACGTTATGTACCCAGCGTGGTTTCTGGAGTCCTTGTTCTCAGAACCACCATCTTGGTGCTATGCTCATTCAAGGGGAACAGCAGCTTGGCATTAACAAATGGGTGAAAAATGTCCAGGGACTGCTATGACCTACTGGGGAAGCATGTTGGGAAAGAACAGGGAGTGAGGGAGGAAGCTTCATGTCTCTGTGCAGCTGCAAAGTGATCTTGACTGCTGTGTTCATTGTGGCCTTTCTGCCTCAAAAAGACATGCTGGACCCAGGAAGAAGTAGATATTGACAGTAAGGGTGGTGAGCTTACAGACCACTTTTACATGAGAAACCAATACAAAACTGAGATGCCTTTGCTCTAGAAGACAACAGCAGGGGAAGGGAAATGGGTATGGTTAGACCTGCACATCCATAAACAGCAGAAGGAATTTTTTTAATGTCTGTTATCTTACAGGAACTGTGAGATTTTACCTTAAATTATCAGGAGGTGGGTTCAGAACAAATTAAAAAATATGCCCCTAATTTAACTGTGGACTGTGTCACAGGATGGTCTCACTTTTAAAAGTTCATACGATTAAAAAATGGTTAGGTAAAGGAATATAGAAGAAAAATTATCAAAGGCCATTGAGCTCAAACATATCAGTTAATTCTGTCTGAAGTTTCTTACTACCTGTGACTGGTGAGAGTGCCTCTGTTCTGCACCTGTACTAGCCTGCCGCTGAGCTTTCCATCAGTTGGCTGATTAAAGGGTCTAATGACTGTTAGAGGTAGGATCTGTCCCTTATCTGGTATGCCAGTGGCCTAGTACTCAGTGCTACTTCATCTCTCTCTCCCCTGGTTCATGTTCCCATTTGCACATTGATGTTTACGGTGCACATTCCCTGCAGTGGTACAGCTGGTTTCTGGTTCTGTAAACGAAATCAGCAAAGATAATTCTAAAAATAAAGAACGGCAAAGCAAACCAATGCTCCCCTGACACTCCAGCTCCTTTTGCTGTACATTTATCTAGCAGAGGCTCAGCTGAATATGGCAGGCAATGGTACAGAGCTGGGAACAAGAAGCTGGAGGAGAGCAGAAACTTAAACTGGCTTTGTCTCTTGAACAATTACAGTGAGGTTTTCTTAGAGCAACTGTTGCCAATGTCTGTTAGTCTGAAGCTTACTCATTCTGCCTCAGACCTAAAACAGAGCATACACATTTGAAACTCTACCAGTTTTTCCTCCTCCCCACCCCTGCAGAGATAAAACTATTTTACCTGCAGCCTAATTAAAGATACAGTATCTGCTTTCAAAGTTTTCCTTTCTCTGTTTCTGATGTGTTCTCAGAGTTTGCTCACTCTAGTTCTTCGGCTTTCAGAAATGAAGTGATTTCTATGGTTCTTGTCTCCTTTTTTCTTCCTGATCTCTAATGCAAACTGACTTTTTTTGTAATTCAGCCCTTTGCAATCCACAGAAGACCAGGCAATAGTTCTTCAAGAGTATTCTAGGAATATAGCAAAGACTAGATAGTTATGTTTTCTATGCAGAAATATTCCTGCTTCTACAAATGTACATATTTTTCAAATTTTAAATTTGGTTGTTACTTCATGAGCTTTGCAGTCTGAATACACTGTAAGAAGTATGCCATTCTAAAAAATATTTGGTAGAACTTCTTTTAGAATATTCTCTACAATTCACTATGCTAAGGAATGTAAATTCAAACTGATTTTAAGTTAAGATAGCTAGAGGATTTCAGAACCTATATGGAAGAGCTAGGAGGGGAGCATAACATATGAGAGCATATGTAGAAAGCTGAATTGGATTCAAGTGTTAAATTACACAATATTGATACAAGAATAAATAAATAAGATTTGATATTTTCAACATCATAAATGGAGAAAGCTTTCTAGACAGCAGGAGAATGTGTAGCCTTCCATGAGGCAGAACATGACTGACTTTGAATTGTTCAGACTTCATCTTAAATGACTTTATAGCATTGTTGGCTGTGACACTTGCAGACTACATGTCCTAGAGATCTTTTCTGATCCCTTGCTGGGTTCTTTGTAACAGACTGCCTGTATCTTTTTGGAGACATGAAGAAATTTTGGGCATAAAATCAGGTGTGAAACTCCACTGAAGGGTACTGGGCTGCTACAAGTTTTATATTTCATGTTGAATATTTCTTTCTGTGAAACTGATGCATATGGGTTGGTGTGGGGACCACATAACCTAAGAATATTTGGAGATTTTTTTTTTGCTTTTTTGATTCTTAATAGATGCAGGTTTGGAGTTATAGTAATGGTTAAAAATTCCTGGATCACAGACCTTGCAGATCATCTTGCAGGGCCACGTAGAGCCTATGGCCAGGACCACATCCAGATGGCTTTAAAGTATCACCAACACGGAACCTCCACCACCTCCTTGGGCAGCCTGTGCAGGTGCTCAGTCACCCTCAGAGTGAAAAAGTGTTTTCTGATGTTCAGAGGGAACCTCCTGTGTTTCAGTGTCTGCCTCTGGTTGCACCGCTGGGCACCACTAAAAAGGAGTCTGGTTTTGTCTCTTTGTACCTTCCCTTCAGGTGCTTATACACATTGATGAGGTTATTCCTTGACTCTTCTTCAGACTGAATAGTACCAGCTCTCTCAGTTTCTTCTCACAGGAAAAGTGCTCTAGTCCCTAATTTTTAGCTCTTTAACTTTTAAATGTTTTTTTTTTCCTGATTTTGTTATTCTCCAGCATATAAAGCCAGGCTTCCTTAAGAGCATGAATTCAACCATTTAGGATTCAGTTAGATCTAGAAGAAGAATGTGCTTAATACTGGATTCAAATACAATTTGGGTCTTTTAATCTGTGATCTGTTAAGGTCATATATTCCAGTCATAAGATGACCCTGCAGACATATTACTGTTATTGTTGCTACAGCTCTAAATATTTCCTATATTGTTGTGTATAAAGTGGTGTGTACTTAATTTTTCAGTCCAGGAAAATTTTGGGATCTTTTTCCACAGTCCTAGTTGTAGAAGTTGTATTAGAAGTCTGAAGTGTTTGTTCCTTCCCTCATTTATTTCTAACTGTGTAGTATGTGGTGAGGAGGTGGTTGTCATTACTACCAAGTGCATGTCACTACATATATAACATAATGCCTGCTAGACAGGTCTTGCCTGCAAGCTTTGCTATAAAAAAAGGAAATGCTTGTGGCTAAAAGTAAAATAACATTTATACAAATTGTCATAAATTCACAGCTCTCTGGGAAAGGGGGAGCCTGTTAAATTTTGTTGCTCTCGCCTCCCCTGTTGTATATGATGTGTTCTCTGACAAGGTGTTCAGCCCAGTAACTCATTTACCTTTCTGATGAGGCGTGTGTTGTAAAATACCTCTCTACCAGAAAGGCATCTAACCTCTGTCTGAAGCCCCCACATGGAAAATCTGAGTGCTATTGCACTTGCCACCCTTCTCTGCCAGAAATTATCTGTTCACAGATCCTAAAATGAGTTTGGGTTTTGCCTTTCCTGCTAGGTTAGGTAACTCAGTGCTTGATGTCTTCTCTTTCTGAATGTCAACTGCCTTGGCAGTTCTCTTTTTGTTAACTGATAAACTTGGAGCACGCACTGTGAAGAATTTTTTTCTAGCCTTCGGGTGACTTTTGTGGTTCATTTCATGGCATGCTAGGTTACTAGAGGTAACAGAGTTGCTGCTTAAGTGTTCTAGAGATAAGTGATCTCACTTGCATGAGTGCTATACAAGAATAAAGTCTCCTCAGTGCTTTTAGGTGTTGGTCCTGCAACAGATCAGTGCACCTTACTCACTTTGTTTATGTAGAGTTGATCTGAGTTTACATTCTTGGTTTGTTGTTCACGCAATAAACCTTTTTTATCCCATGAATCATCACCACCTTTCTCTGCATAGTGTCCACCTTCTGGCAAATGGTAGCAGTTGTTAATGCTGTCTGTTAAAACAGATAATGTCATCTTCTCAGTCATCCAATCATTCTCAAAGATGCAGCCAGCTGAGTTAGACTTTTCTTGTGCAAAATCTAAATCTTTTTAGTGAAGTGATGGAATTTGGTATGCTAATGTGTGTTGTCATCACACTTAGGGAAAGTTTTGATTTTGAATACAAATTAATGAACAGTATTTTCTTTCTGATAAGTTCGCTTTATTCATGTCACTAAAAAAGCATGATAGGATGAAACAAGACCAGTATTTTGAGCATTTTGCTGAGTCTTAGGCAACTTTTCCATACAAAACTTACATTTGAAGAATGCTAACATGCATTTGCAGGGCTGTGTGAAAGGATGAAGTACCAAGCCCAATTAGCATCTCTCTTGAAATC
>JBCJKH010048809.1:0-25932 GCA_039877255.1 Loriculus beryllinus
CTAAGCAACTTCTGTTTTGGTAGTCTTCACCCTTCAGTTCCTTCTATCTTCCATTTCTCCTGCCTCTTACTTTGTCTTAAAAATATTTACTTCTGAGGATCCCCCAAAAGGGTGCTCTGAAGCACAAGGGAATTGTAGGCTCAGAACTTCTTTCAAAGTATTTTAAGAGTAACGTAACCTTAATAAACCACTATGGGAAAAGTATTAGTAAGTAGTAGCCCATCCCAGTGCCATCCTCTCCTCTACTGGAGGTATCACTTCATAGAGATGAGTGTGCAAGAGAACTCTTGCCACTCTAAGGCATCCACAGAAGCTCACCATCATCTAGCTGCAATTGGGAGCACTTGGAAAACATAAGCGTACTGAAGGATATCATAGTGAAAGCAAACTAGTGAAATGGACAGTAAGGTGGACAAGTAGATGCACAGGGAGCAGCAGTGAAGTAGGGGTTCTTGAGAAGGGCTTCTCTGAAATCAAGTATACCTTCACATCCACGCTCAATCTGCCCACTGCGGTGCAGAGCGTCATTGATTAGATCAGGCAGACGCCCATTCAAGTCCACAGAAGCTAGACAGCCCTGAAATCCATCACGTGACGCTACGAGCTTCGGGAGGTTGCTATACATGCCTTGAGCTAGGCCAGCAATGTAGAGATCACCTAGAGGAAAAGGGGTAAACATACAAGGAGGATGTTACATACCTTTTAGAGTAGATTTTCCCCACACCCAACACAAATATAGCAAGCTGAACAGATGCTCAGAAAGTTAAAAGCAGAGCAATATATTGCTCGCAAAGACATTTCTGACTCCTTTCCTACTGCAAAAAGCCCCACAAAAACAAAATATAAAAAACAATAAAACCCCACAAAAACAAACAAACAAACAAACCCCAACAAAAAACCCAACCAAACAAATGAAACAGAACCTGAAAAAAAGAATCCTAACTAGGAAAAATTGTATCATGACAATTTCTGATAAAGCAAGATATGACAAACTATTCTGGTACATGAAGTTGCAGAGAAAGAGAAAAATGAATGTGAAATTCAAAACTGGCAAATTCCAGATTTACTGTTCTGTAATGCACAGTTCCTGAAAGCTTTCTCTTGTTTACTAGTTAAGCCCCACAAGAATAAAGGGGGAGGCTGTCAGGCACGTATAATTTACCTTTAAGATCCAGATTTTTGGCACCATTGATAACCTGAGTGACAATCTTGGTGTCCACCTTTAGGCTGTGTGTGTTACTGTTATCTCTGGTGATGACAACGTTGTGCCATTGGTTATCGTTGAGAGGACGATCACTATTGCCTTTGATAACATTAGGTCCATTTCCGAGGTCAAACACATAGTGTATATACCTGTAAACATACCAAGAACTAGTTAAAATTGTGTAAGAACTCCAGTGCTCCTGGACTGCCCTTATCCTAGCCAGAGTTGATAAATCAACTTATACAAGTCATGAAGGTAAGTATCTCTGGGTTAGAAAGTTCTAGTAAGCCAAAATATTAGCCACTGATTTGAAAAGATAATCATTGTTTACCTGCCACCAAGAAAGTATAAAGAATAGTATTTTCAGATTACAACATTTGGATAAAATTAGAACCTAACAATAAAGGATTCCTCTTTTTTTTTTCCAAAGCTCTCATGCACAAACCCCCTGTCTGTGCATATAATGATTTTTTAAAACCAGAAATACTGATGAATGTATTGGAGAGCAAAACTGGATATGCTTCTTTGGGGCATATATTCCCCATATTCATTCTGAGTTTTGAATAACTCCCTTAAGAAAATAATTGGGAAACTCATTCAATATATTGTAGTAAAATTCACATGAGATCCTAGGCTTGTTCAAACAGCTGAAAAACAATTAACAAAGCTTTCAGGAAAAAAAAAACCAACAAACCAAACCCTAACAAAGACTAAAGTTATGGGAGTGTTAGCCTGAATTACTTACAGTTCTAACACAGAAATCCACTTGACAATAGAAGAAATATAGTCTCCTTGGGAAAAAAGACAACAAAATTCAACTCCCAATAGAGCACCAGGAGCTAGCGATTTTTGCTTTTTTATTACTCAATGTCCCACTTACAGAAATATGTGCAAAGTTAAAAATGAAACATACTAACCTATATTTCACTTATGGTAAAACAAACAGGACTAGTAAACTGTCTTTGTGTAGATCATGCTGGCTCTGACTAGATGAATATAAAGGATCAAAAATTGTTCAGCTAACAAAGGATATATTTTTTTTAATAAGCTATTAGCCTTGTGAGAAGAGTATAGCAGCTCAAAAGCTGGCTGAGTTTGCTTTGCCTCATGCATCACCAGCAGAAAAACAAATTCAGCAGCCCACATGCTCTTTTATTCCTTTAGTAGAAATGGTAGAAATACAAGTCTTTTACAGGAAGGTGAAAAAAAAAAAAGAAGTGGGAAGAGAAAACCCTCAGCACATTTCCTCCTCCTCTGTGCTACTCTCCAAGGTTAACAGGACAAAACATTAGCCCAATTAGACCAAAATGACTTAAAGCATTAATGTTTCATGCTGTAAGTGTCTTTACCTCAGTGATAGGGGAAGTCATTGATAAAATTAGGAGTGTTAAGCTTCAGTGCTCTCTCAGTTTGCTGAGGTGTATGAGGTGAATTTATCTCTGTGCAAACATTTTAAGCTTACCAATAAGTGAGTTTATCTATAAATAAGCTGGCAGAATATAGCAGTCACTTACCCCTTCACTAGTTCAACTGCGATAAAGTCATTGCCATCACCACTGTTAAATAGGATGAAACCATCAGCTGATGTTGTCTTAAACTGAAAGAAGAGGTGCATGGATGTATAAGCCTGCAAGGTGGCCAAGCTCAGGTAGCTGCTCTTAGTCTTGAACGTCACAGGGTCAGCTATGATGTTGCGGAGACCAAAGCGTGCCTTCAGCTCGCAATAGTCAATGTCACCATTCTTGCACAGGTCAATGTAGAGCATCCCATTGAACATGAGGCTCTGGAGGTGGCCAATGAAGCTGGAGGGGATAACAGAGATGTACCGTTTCTCTGTCATGATCCCTGTTTCGATGTTGTGGAACTCCAAGCGGGTGTGATCACCAACCATGGTGCCTAAAGGACAGAAACAAGGGAGACATTGCAGAAAGCCCAGGGATCAGTAACAGATTATATGAAGCTTTTCACCATTCAGTTTCCAGACTAATAGCAGTACTAACTTAATCCTGTCTGATCACAGTTCAGCAGTTTGCATAAGAATGTGTAGACTCTCAGTGAAGAGGCTTGAGTGTAGCAGTTGCCAAAACGTGACAGAAGAGAGAAGAGAGGACTAAAGGGCTTTGGGCAGCAAGTTCTGTATTTTTCCCCTGTGTTTCACAGGCTTTCTTGTTTCTGAAGATGACCAGGTCCCTCCCTTAAAGCCTACAGTGACCTATTTGATCCAACAGTCCACCGGCCAAACAGCTCAGACACTTCTGAAACAGCTCTTTGAAGTGTGCTTCCTGAAAACACTCAATAAACATAGATTAATATAAAAAGAGCAGAGTGAGAAGTGAGAATGTTCATAAACCTGCTAATATTTATTCGATTGTTCTCTCCTGATGCTTGATGCTATTTCTCTTGTTTTAAAAGCACGGCAGGAAGGAAACACACAAGAACGCAACAGGCAAAAAAGAACTCCAAATACTCAAATCATCGACCTACTATTTGGGCTATTTGTCACATTGTGATGGAATTTAAGTCCTCAATTAAAATATTCTAGCTATTCAGTATACCAATATGTCAGACTACTCTTGAAGCATATTAAAAATGTTTTGGCTTGCTAGGCATTAGTCCAGACACAAACCCACACAGACAGATGAAATACAACTAAGGACTAGTACAGAGACAAGTTGGGCAACATCAGAATGAAAACCACTACAAACAACCTTGGTTTAGTCATCTATAGCTCTTCATTAAGATAGCTTTAAGTATGTGGTCACACAAGCAAGTGTCCCTTCTACACAGGCCTTATGCCATTCAGCATCAACTGGAATAATATCAAATTAATGAGCTACTTAACATTTGTTTTCTCATCATTCAATGTACAAGCATTATTCAAACTCTGCCACAAATCTGCTGCTATTTCTGACTTCATAAAATTGTCTGCAGTGTTGTATTGAGTTTATGTGGTGAGGTACAGGCTGCAGGGTGGCTGCAGGACTGCCCCATGGCGGACACGGCCGGTTCCAGCCAGCTCCAAACAACCCACCTCAGGGCAGGGCCAAGCCCCTCAGCCAAGCACCTCTGGGAAAGCACGTTTGTTTAAGAGAGGACAGAAAACACTGCCTGTGAATGAGGAACGATGGGGGAAATAAATGAAAATAAACACACCACAACAAAACAAACAACTAAAAAGCCTGCAAACACCAGGGTCAGAAAAGCATGAGGGAGAGGAGGTGGTCCAGGCATCAGAGTGGAAAGCCTCCAGTAGCCCATGGAGAAGACCATAGTGGAACAGACATTCACTCTGCAGCCCAGGGAGGGCCCTCATGCAGGGGATATTTCCCATAAAGAACTGCAGTCCATGGAGAATCCACACTGAAGCACGTTTTCCTGACAGCCTGTGGAGAGGACCCACATTGGAGCACTTCATGGACTGCTGCCAATGGGAAGGACCCACACTGCAGCAGGTGAGGAGTGTAAGGAGGAAGGAGCAGCAGAGAGGAGCTGTTACAGACTGACCACAGCCACCACTCCCCTGCACCACTGGGTAGGGGGGAGGTATAAGAGTCAGGAATGAAGGAGAAAACCTGAGAAAAAGAGGGAGTGGGGAAAGGTGTTTTACTTTTTCTCCTTGTTTCTCAGCATCCAAATCTATTTTTAATTGGCAATAAATTAATTTTCCCCAAGTCAAGCCTGCTTTGTCCACAACAGTAATTGGTAAGCGATTTTCCTATCTTTATCTTGAACAATCAGCCTTCTCATTCTATTTTCTCCCCTGTCCTCTTGAGGAGAGGGAGTGACAGAGCAGCTGGTGCGTGTTTGGCAACCAGCCACAGTGAACCCACAAGTTCAGCAGCACAGTGTGCAAATTATCCTCAAATATTCCCTTCTTCTTCTACCACTCCTGCAAGATTAAGGAATATTACTCTTAATTTTATATACACAAAGCTGAGGAACAGAAAGATCAACATATAAATAGGTTTGGATCTCAAAAAAGAAACATTTGGCATCCAATTTAGTGGAATATTCAACAGTTTCAGAGCACTCGTTGATTCTGAGGCTCAGCACTTCTAGAAATAAGACCCACAATCCCAAATGAGTACCTCCCAAGTGGATAAGAACAATTAGTGATCAACTGCGAAAGAACTGACTTTGAGTGACCTATTTAAGATAGAGAAGTCAATTCCACTGGACTGTATTCACATGCCTTACACAGAGGTCCCGTTCCTCTTTTTTACCATGCTATGTCTTTTAAAAGGGGATCTTAAAATCACATTATTCCTAACTCACCTCTCATAATCACGTACAAAACACAATTTTTCAGTTTATGCTTTGTCCAAATGTGATCAAATTTTTGCAAAGACAAAAAACCTGATCACAGATATTAGGAAAAAATGCTTTCAAATAGCTATTCCAAACACAAAAATATTACGCACAGCAATTAATTTTTTCACTTATTCCCAACTTTAGCAGTGTATAATTGTCTTTCAGTTTAGATCCAAAGACCATTGCTATGGAAAGCTTCAACCCAAGCAGATACAGCTGAGCAAACTTAGAAGCAGCTAAAAAGAGTCCCATATTTCTGACTATTGAGAAATTCAAGTACAACTACCAATGCAAGTGTTTTTAAATGCTAAAACAGTTATTCACCAGAAATAATAACATTTTAGTTTGAAAAATGCCAGATCACAGTAACAGAAACTGTATATGGGCAAGTTCGTTTCAACAAACCATATCACTTCCTCTGCTGTGATTGTTAGGGGCTATTTCAGATTCAGTGTTACAAAATGACATTTTCTGACTTTGCCAAACCATCTCGTATTTCCTTACATTAAAATTAAACAAAAACCAAAACAAAATAAAACTTAAAAAAATATCCCTCTTCTTCATTTCAAAAGATTTGAAAAATAAAATTTAGAGATTTGGAGGACTAAAACTAAGAAAACTCTTCTCATCTTTTCTACTTTTAGACAAATTCAAAGAGATTGTTGCCAAACTTGGAGAGAAAAGTCAGGCTTGTGAAATCTGGAGTACACTGTAATAGGGAACTCAAATGTAGAGGGCAGTACAAATGGAGTGCAGAAGGTTTGAAGAGGTGAACCCAGAATTTTACAAAAGGTGAAAAATGACAAAACTGGGACCAGCTTATGTGATGTCGATAGCAGTGGTAGTGAAGAAATTTAGGACTAGTTTAGAGAAAAGCTGAAAAGGACATGACACTACAAGATCAGAATCAGTACAGATAGATATTTTCCTAAGAAATCTTGGGGAGAAATCAAGTATTTTTTTGATCTCGTTAGCTGTCAGCCCCACCTGCAGAATTCACCTCTAATTTCTCCACTGTGCTGTCTATGAAGTATTATAATTACTACAGTAATCAGCAGCTCTTTAGTTCATGTGGTAGCATACAAAAAAAAATCCCAGCCTTCACAGCAGTATTTAGGTGCTAGCAAGATGTTGTGGGGAGGAACGTAACTGCTATATTTGTGTGTCATTTATCACTGGTGTTCTGAGGTCTGTTCTGAGGCAGGGGGAATGTGGCAGGAGGGTTTTGAGATTCAGCAGCAAAATGCTGTCCAGGAGAATTGGATTCTGTCTCTTCCTTAGATGTCCTGCAGGAAGCCAAGCCAGTCACTTCATTAAAATTTTTTCATAGGTGGTCATTAATTGTCTAAACCTAATTCTCCAAGAAGCAGGGTTGATCTAATTTACAGGATCCAATTTACAGACACTCTGAATATTTGTGCATGCAAATGACTGAAAAACCATGCCAAACTGGCACGAAACCCATCCAGCTTTAATCTAGTGCCTTGTTTCTAAACCTGTAAAATATGAAAAAGATGCCTGTTTACTTCATATAACACAGACATGGGAATAAATCCAGTTACTGTTTCTTAGTTCTGTATAAACATACTCACGAGTAGCACACAACACACAAACAAATAAATTGGGAAAAAAAAAGGAAAAAAGAAAACCCACAAAAACCCCAAACAAACAAAAAAAAACAACCCATCAAAACAACAACAACAAAAAAAAAAAAACAAACCACCAGCTTTATAATTCAAGCAAAATGTAGCTGCCAGGCATTGCTCTACACAAGCAATAAGAAAGAAGGTGGCAGTCAAATAGGCTGTTTATTTTTACTGGGGCCCTAATTTAGACTTCTGATCTATGCCTAAGACAGCAAGAATCCTGTGGAAAAATCTATGTGACCACATTGTTGAAGACTATATCATCTACCCAAGGAAGCGGTATGCAGATTGCACAGAAAGTCTTAACTCTGGCTTTTCTGACTTTTGACTTTGCTATGATGACATTCTTGTAACAGATATTTTTAGTTGTAATGCATCTTTAATTATGTAATTCATATACATGTACATATGCACATCCTATTTTAGTATAGAATTGTATCATTATTATTTATAAACTCAGTTTCATGGAAAAGAGAGCTCAAAACCAGACGGCTTCAAAGGGGATTGAGTGCCACCTCATGGTGCTTGCTAAAAAAGCACATCTGAAAGAATTGCTCTTAAATGCAGAAGTAATCAGCATGAAGCATTTACCAGCATTTTTCACTAATTCATAAAGTTCCCTCTTAAATAAAATTTACATAATAGGATATAGTATTCAGGCACTCCCTATGGCAGCTCTTCCTTTTAGTTGCCTTCTGAGAAGCTACTCAGAAGAAAGAATGTCAGCATTTGGGTCATAACTAAACAAACATACCTGTATGAGTATGGCATCCATGGTTACTCTTTGTGATTCTATTATCAACCTTCAAACTGCTTGTTTTTTCCTTAAAAACTCAGTTCCTACAGTTATATACAGCTATGAGAACTACAGACCTTCAGAAAAAGACAAATAACTTCCTGGCTCTTGCAGCTATAGGGAAACAGACCAGAAAAAGTATCACCTCTAAAATTTCGAGATTAAAGAGAGACCACTCTGAAGTACCTTGGTCATTTCAATGCAAATCTCATAACCTGGGAGAAACCAGCTTTCCTGAGTGACTGATCTTTTCTTCACTCCTTCAACAACATTTCTCTACAAAAGGAAACAGGAGCTCAAAAAGCTCCAAAAAAAAAAAGCTCCAAAAAAACCAAAAAAAAAAAAAACAAAAAACCAAAAACAACACAAAAAAACCCACAAAACAAAACAAAACAAAACAAACAAACAAAAAAAAAACCCACAAAAAAGTCACACAACAAACAAAACAAAAAAGAATAACAAAAAAACAGGGACTGCCACACTCTATATGAGTCAGGGACTCCTCTAACTCCTAACAGAAAGTTGGGAACAAACTGCTCTATTTGATATGCTTTTTCTTCTTTATGGCTCCGAGTCATTAACTTGGTAAGAAACCAAACAAAGACCTACCAGATGCAGGGTCACCATCAAGGAAGACTTGGTCCACAGGAATGGTTTAGAGAGCCTTGTTTTTGATTCCACAGCACTAAAAGCATCACATTTGTAGCTCAGGAGCAAGGTACACTCACAGCGTACACCAAAAGAAGTCTGGCACAATAGAGGGTACTGATTAGCCCCTCTGCATTCTTGGGAATGCACAAGCTCCTTTGTCCCCTAATCCCGTATTTCGTATTGTTGTCACAGAGATTTCGGGTGCTGGCAAAGAACAACTAGCCTCTCAGAACTGAACATTAGTTTTTAACGTAGTATTACTAAATACACAAGAAGTAGAGGAAGAGGGAGGGGGAAGAAGAAATACACATAAGAACAGAGAGAACGAGTCTAACAGCAGAAAAGAGACTGAGAACAGCAATACAAAAATAACAACCAAAAAACACATCACACTCACCCTCAGCGACATCATCATCCACCATCAGCTTGAGGCTCTTTCCTCGTCGAACTACCCGGACAGTGTGCCACTCATTGTCATTGAGCTTCTGCCCAGCATAAAGAGTTTCAGGTCCCTTGCCTGGGGATGGTGATAGGCATGACAGTTAAAGTCAGACCCCCAATTAGTTCAGTATTTACTCAATGGGAAAAGTCACCAAAATCAACCTGGTGTCCTATAGTGTAATAGATTATGTAGGTATACCTGTAACCAACCCTCACACACCTACACCTTCCAAGCTCAGAGAGAGTCAGGGTCACAAATACTTCCACTCTGTGAAGTGCTTTCCTCCACAGACTCCAGAGGTCACATGCATTTAAAACAAGGGTAGAAATCTCTCTTGTGCTATGGTACTCATTTCCAAGCACCCATTGTACAGGGCACTGCAGTACAAGAAAAACAAGCTGGTGACTGAAATGGCCCAAGAGTGGAGGCATTACAGAAGAATTTTGCTCTCCTATGACTCCAGATTTACAACAGCCCCAGGGTGCTTGGGGCTGTTTTCGAAGTTAATCATGTCGCTGCCTCAACACTGAGGTATCAAACACCAGATTGGTTTCAGTCTTTCAGTCTCAAAAAAAAAAAATAAACCAAACCAAACCAAAAAAATACCCCACCCAAACAACAAAACAAACACCATTCCCTCCCATAAATCCGCAAACCCTACCCCCCTCCAAAAAATAAAAAACAACCTAGTAATTTAAAAAAAAAAAATAATTTAAACTACAGAAAAGATAACGAATTACCAACCTGGCTGATTGCTCTAAGGTTCTTTAGCAAAGCAGACTGGCTCACTTTACCCACTGACTTACATGCCAAAAGGGAAAGAGGAGCCCTTCTCCAAAAGGTAAAAACAGTTGCCCTTGCAAACAATGCTCCTGGAAAAACAGAACAGTGCTACCCGTATTTGTCCAGTATTCCTGCTTACCCATCATAGCTGATGGGCAATTACTTAAAGCATTAATTGTTCAGATCACAGGACTGGACCACCTCACTCATGTTAAATGGTAAGTGAAATTGAATGATGGTGTGAGCTAAATTAAAAGCGTCTATGCTCATTTCAGTACAGTACTAGAATGGTTTTTTTTTTGTTATTTAAGTCCGTTCTTGATCAGCCAATTTAATATTTAATCAGAAAAAAAAACAACAAAAAAACAAAAAAGGAAAGAGTTTTTAATACTTTTGTTCTCTCTCAAGCCTCTGTTTTATATCCAACAATGAGAACTGACTTCTTCTCGTACTGCTACCCAAGTAACACTATATACAAAACTCAAAACATGAGCACACTCATGAGCATGTGGGTAAGTTTTTCAAACCAAAGATATTTGAATTTTTAAAAAAAAGTGTTAACCAAACCTTATTTTACTCTATTTAACTGTTTTCAAACGCTGTCAAGATATTTACACAGCAGGTGGGTTGATCTGAAAAGCAGAAAAATTGTGCCCCCATTTTCCAGCTGACAGTGTGCAAATGAATTGCTACTCCCTATGTAAGCTCCCACTGAATTCTGGGTGGTTCCAAGAACTCTTACATCTGGGTGGCAAACTTCAGTTCATTAAGCATGATTACTATATGTGCTGGTACTATGCAGGCACTTATACTTGATCAGATTTTTAAAATATGCGTTGAAGATTCCTAATCCAACAGTTGTAGAGGCTAAAAGGAAAAACAGAAAGAAAGTGGGCAGCATGTAGCAGAAGGATAATGCTTTCCCTAAGTACTGTCTCCTACCCACCCAGTAAGGCGTTTCTGTGGTCTTACAGGTAAACACTCAGAGCCAAGTGTTTAAACTAAGGCTGGTGGGTTTTTGTAGTTTTGTGAGTTTGGGTTTGTTTTTGTGGTTTTTGGTTGTCTTTTTCATCTCCTTTCAAGCTATCAGCACCTACATCACTCTTCAACTAGAATAATGCAGATGTAGGGGGAATCAAAGGAAAAGATGCACTGGACAGAGAAAAAAAAGTCAAAAGACTTATATCTTCCCTTTGTGCGGCAATCTTTTATGATAAAAAACTCCTGCAGCAATGCCTAGAAGTGCTTTCTATTTGTAATACTTTGATGAGATGGCAGTTGGGCATTAGGTAATTTCTGCAATTTATTTATTTTTTATGCGCAACAAAAGACAGCCTAACAGAAAAAAATAAGAACGTTTCTAGTGTAGAAATAACTTAACATCACCTCTGTTGGTGTTTCTAGCCTTCTTGGTCATTCCACTCCCCTTCTTAATGCCCTCTAAGGAACTGTATATATCATATAGAATTGATCACTACCTCTCAAACTCAAATGAGGCAGACTAGTACATATTCCTTTGCTGCTCTGCAGCGGCAAACACTACTTAAATCAGAAGCAAAAATATCTCTCAGGCATCCCCATATTCTGGACATAGTCCAACTGCAGTCCAGGACTCTTGAACAAATATTACTTAATTCAGCTGCAGCAACTCTTCGTCATGTCCCCATGAGTCCTTTGACATCTACTCAAAACTTGCATCTTGTTCAAGTACTAATTAATATATACTTTCAAACATAGAAGAACTACATCCAATCTGCCCAGGATGCCCCAGTCATCACCCCTATATCAAAGGTACACTGCTGCTAATTAATAGCTTGGTCCAAATAGACTATAGAAAAATGCCAAGACTAGACATGCCAAAATATATAGAATCAGAAGGCAGTTCATGCCTTCTAAAAATGCCAAGTTGCTTTCCATCTGGCCCTCAAGAATTCACTCATTTAGAACAAACAACTGGTCAGAGGGATGCAGTTAAGAAAATGGCTCTGAAAACACCAGCTGTTACCCTACCTCAGCAGTTAGCAGCACACAGAATTTCCTTCCTATGAAATGCAAAGGAGGAAGAGGGTTAATCCCCTCAGCAGTTCCTCACAGGTAGATCAAAACCTGTGCTTTTACCCTTCATGCAGGCTGTCATTATCTGATCCATTTATATGATTAAAATGACCTTTATAAAACCAGGCTATCCTCATTACTGCATATCTTATCCAACATTACAGAACAGGTCAAACATTCAAGTCTACAGAACAGCAAAAGAGACAACCAGAAAGGACACTGCCAGATTGATGAGAATGGAAAAAGCTCTTCTCTCATTGCAATTACAATGATAAATAATTCTACAGTGATATGCTTTTTAGAGAAGACTCTTAGTAACAATAAAATGGTTTTATCTCCTTTTTTTCTTTTTAATTAAAATGCTCAGCTACCATCTCAGCTTTCTTCAGTGGCAAGATGTATTTTTGTCTCAAACAGGGCAATATCCCTCAAGAATGCCAAGACAGAGACAGGCTGGGAAGGAAAAGGTTCCTTACCTTTTTTTTAGGGTAGGGTGAGAGGAGGATTTTGTTATTTTTATTTATACCTTTACATAATGACCAGAGAAGTTACGATGCACTATGAAAAAAAGCGCACACACAGATTTGTGAAACAAGAGAACAAAAGACGGACAGATTCTTTCAAAGCTTTCAAGAAACTGATCTACCCCATTTAGACATTATTCAGTGATACTTTATAGAATATTTACATGTGACTAGTGCAGCTGCAGAGCGGGATTCTTCCCTGTAGCCCTAACAATATGGCACAGAGGAGGGAGGCTACAAAGCCAAAGGGCAGAACTGGAAAAATTTCATGAAAATAATTAAGGTTAGGTAGTTAATGTAATATCACTCAAAGACACTACATCAAAATGTTTTGCTCTACATTTACTTTCATTCAATACCAAAACGCTCTTCCTATTTCCCATCCCCAATGACATTAATACTGCTTTGGAAAATAATATATATATATATATATTATATGTACAAACCAGATATGTAGTAACCTACATGAAATGTAGAAACCTACATGCATAGTTATGTCATATGGCAGACATTTTATGTAGCTGTTACCATATTAAATACGTTTTTCTATCCATATATTGTCTTTTAAAAAGATAGGCAGTATGTATTCTAGGTCCAAAGATACTTAGTCACAATTTCTACAGGCAGGTTTGAACAAAGGACAAGGGTGGAGTTGAGCGTAAGGACAAAAACCTGACAATTATTCACATATTTTTATGGCTTCCTGATATGTAGCAAGTTCCTACAAAGGCCAAAGTGATTATCAAAACACATGGATGGCTCTAAAGCAGAGCTGGAAACTGGTCTGAAAGCCTTCAATACCTTTTGGTCTTGCTTAAATGTAAGTCAGTAGTGTAAACGTTTACTTTTTTCCAGGCAGCACTAACATGGACAAAGTGTTTTAGGAAGGTCTTTTTTGTTGACCAGGAGCCACTGCGTAATTCCAGGAGCATTATTAATTGCTAGGAAGCAACTGGCACCCCAGATTCTAAGTACATTGCAGACATTTATGTAGACATCCCAGTCAAATCAACACATTCACATACACTCTTGTTTTGCTCATATACAGGTTTTAGAATCCCCCTTTTCAGAGAACACTGGTTTCAAACAAGGAATAAACAGTTGCTTATTCCTATAGTCAATACCTTCAATCGCCACCTTACCTGCACCAACCTTTCAATTTCCTCAAGGAACAGGATCATTTCCATGTACTACTCCACATTAAACAAAACACAGTATACTCTTAAACAAATGTTTTTAGCAGGGCTTATAGAAAAGTTATGTTTGCACCTTTGCAGAGTGGCTTCATTGGGAAATCAATAACACTGAGCATGACTTACAACAGCTTACCTAGAAGCAAACTTAATTATTTACATTTGTCCAGCAAAAAAAAAAGCACATACATAAAATGATTTAAATGTCCACAGAATCAATTAGTCTCACAAGTGCAAAGAAGAATCCACTCCAACAGCCAAACTACTTAAGCGCATAGAATTAACTCAGCAAATAAGCAACAGGTAGTAAGACCACCATACTAGTTCTTTCAGAAACATACCCCAGTTGGGTACAATCCATTTTAAAATGCCTTTACACACACAAAAATAATAACTAAAAAAAAAAAATCCCTTATCAAAAAGTAAAATTGTTCTTGCTTTTGCTATAAATGCATTTTTGCTTTTCCTATACATCATGTAGCACCATATTGAATGGCTGTGGCTTTCATTTACAGACATCCTGGCCAATGGCTGTAAGAAGATTAAAGATGGATTCAGGCAGCATTCAACATGATTGCAGATTTCCGTAAGGCTCTTATAACAAAACTTACTTAGTGAAGAAATTATATTGTGTGCCCTTCACTTGATGTGAATATAATGTGTGATTAAGCACAAAAAAGGAAACAGATTGATTGCATATGTGGTATAGGTGTATGCTTCAATTCTTTCAAAGAAAATTTTGACTTTGAAAACATTCAAAATGTTTCAACTTCAAGCTAAATGAAGAGGTTCTCAGTGATTAAAAATAAAATCAAGGTTTTTATTATCTATTCAAGATATTGTTCATTTTTTATGGCTATAGATGGTTTCTCATTTTTATTGAGGGAGCTATTTCTACTTTTAAGGAAAGGGATTTTATTTCATGTTGACAACCAGCAGGGAAGTCAAAAAAGGACATGAAAGCATGAAAAAAAAATAAGCAAGGATACATGCTTTTAAAATGAAGACTCACAACAGTTTAATTAAATTAACTTTAAAATGATTTAAGTAAGACTGGCTCTATCTTTGGTTTTTGATAGGGCTCCTATATGAAACAATTCACGTTGGCCAGAACACCATACACTTCTGTTCCTAACAGATCAGGGAAACAAAATTTTCAGCATAGGTATAAAAACTCAAGAGCTGCTATATTGTGACTTTTCTACAATACGCCTAAGGATATATTTATACACACTGGATTTGCAGAGAGGAACTCTCAAGAAAGTCATTAAGCGTAAACTAGGCAGCACGGCAATCACAGCAGCTTCTACTACAGGGACTACAGAGAGCAGCCACTAGAGGGAAACAACCACATTCACTAAAGGTGCTGGTAAGACGGTTTTACACAGGTACAAAGGAATTACGGTGCTTAAAAGCGTTGCTTTCCAGAGTTTCATCTGCTGTTATATTTTGCTCTGAAGATGGCCAGACCTCAGTGATAAATAAAATAACTCTAGAACTTCAACTTCAACCCAGATTCGCCATTATATTAGCAAATATCTGTTTATTTCAGGTATATCATTTAATGGACGAAGTTTGCCACCCAAGAAACGAGTATATGGCTCAAGAAACATGCAAAACCTCAAAAGTTTCACCATTGGACAGAATTTTAAATCAATTATTACAGCAACAATTATGTTCAGGTACCAAAACCAAGCAGCTTCTCTCTAAAGCCATTAATGTACCTTACTTGAAATATAGGTGGACTGGCTACCAACAGCGAGACAACTGGAGATTCCCTTACTGTTTCAAATATTTCCATAAATGCTTCAAAACAAGTGATTTCATTATAAAGATAGTGAGGAAAACTGTTGCAAGTGAGGCTCAGATAACTGGAGTGAGTCATATCACATATCATTGCAGGTATGCATGGAATGGCAATGAAATAATTTGACTGACTACTGCCTGGATGAGATATAAACTACTTATCTCAGGAGAAGAAACATGAATCAAACGTATGATTCTCTAAACCAAGCACCTCCAAAAGCTCTTTGCTTATGTTAGTAAGCAGCTACATTAGAACAGGCTGGTGAAGCTTGTATTGTCTCATTTGGTGAGCCTTCTCTTACTTCATTGGAAGGGATTATGTGAATTTTGGAATTTCCTGATTATTGTTGTAGAGGGGTATGTGCATTAAAAAAAAAAAAAAAAAGAAAACAAACAAAAAAGGAAGAAATATAATAGCAGCTACTTCTCATCTAAGTCTGAAAAGCAAGATCAGAAAGCAAGACAAATCAACTGATACGTGGCAATGCAGTGCATAAGGCATTTGAACATTGCGCATATATGTCTTTCAGGTAAAGATCCAAGATGACTTTCTAACAACAGGATAGCATCTTTGTCCCCCTCTTTCAGAACACAGAAAACAATGGCAAAGAGACTCCTTTTTCCCAAAGACATATATTTGACAGTTGAACAGAGCATTGAGGTGGTGGAAAAACCCAGGTCTCTGAAGTTCCAGACCTAAATATTGCATAAAAATAAATAAACAAAAGAAAACCAAACAAACCCGAAACCCCTTGTTTAGGACACACTGCATAGTCCTCACTGATTGCACAGTATAAGGACAGAAGACAGTCCTGCCACCAACACTTCTTTATTCAGACATCAAGGGCAAAGACCAGCAGCGTCACATATCCAGAGGACCCAAATTTCTTTCTCAATAAAGGTACCTTTCCCTGTGGCATCTGAGTGCCTGAGGTGCTACAGATATACACAGTTACCTTTGTGGTTGCTATGACTGTGACATGAACTAGCTTCAACCTCCCTCTAAAAGCATAACAATCAGTATCACAGAAATTATATCTATGATTACAAACTCAGGAGAAGTTCAGTCTTCTGCAGGGATTGTAAAATAACACATACACTTTTGAAGTTTAGTTCTCTTTTTGCAATGCTACCTGCATTCTGAAGTTCACCACTCTTTCTTCAATCTATGGTGCCTGCCAAGTAGTTTTTAAGTTCTCCATTGTATATTAGCCAGTATTCATAAGTCTACTGAGAACCTCATGTGTACCAGGAGGGAGAACATCCTGCACATATAAATCATACTATGAACAAATACAAACAATAACCAAAACTTATAAGTAGAAACTTTGTGTTCCAGTTGTAAACGGCTTGTGCATAACTGATAATGCACATTGATTTCCTTTGCCTAAAGTGAAAAACTATGGAAAGAAGTAAGTGGTACTTGGATGTACATGCAAGAGTCTCTTCACTTTGCTTAAGGAGCTACTTGCTTAAGAAGCTAATACTTATGGAGAGCTGAGGAATCAGTAGTGCATAGTGAGTGTTTAATGTTAAAGGCATTTAAAAGCTTAACCATCTCAAAGAGGTGTCTTTCACATGAAACAGAACACAGGCCTTAGCTGCTGTTACCTTTTGAAGAGTTATTGACTGTTCTCCTGTTCCTTAAATAGGAATGGATAGGAAAAGATGGCAACCCCGTGACCAGGTGGCAATACAGGCAATACTAGCCTGGCTGAAATTCTTCCTGATATTTCATAGATAGGGCATTAGTATGTATTTTACCTATTTTAGGTAAGCCACATTTCAGTAATGACTATACATTTCCAGGTTACATACTAGATAACGAGTATGACCCTGTAAAAACATTTTACAGCACAGTTTTACTGAACTGACGTACACAAGGACTAGAGACATAAAACAGTCCCTCCAAATCCTCCTTTTTCTTTCTTGAGCTGTAAGGTAAATCCTTCTTTTGGGTTGCTATCTTCTAAGCCTTTCATTTTCACCTTAGCATTTATATAACTCCCTATTTTTCTAAGACACTATAATGCTAATGCATCCTCAATATAAGGCTGGGGGATACTTTTGACCACATTTTATGAGGCTGAAAATGAGATAAAGTTGCGTTGCCCAAAGTGTCACAGCCAAGGTTTGGATCCACTTGACTAAATGTTTTCCTTTCTCTTTAGTAAACTTTGCAAAAATAGATAAAACCTGATCAAAATTTGGAAGCCAGATCTGCACTGATTTTAAAGTTATGACACATGCAGCAGCCAAGAAGCTAGTAAGAAATTCATCTGCAAATAATTTACTTAATGCTACTTAACCCTTCTTTTCCCAACAACCTCTCACCAGTAGCCACAATGCATACTCCTAAAAGAACTGGGACTGCGCTAGCAGAAACCCATCTGAGACACAGCAACAAGATCTATATTCACTCATGAAAATCCTCCTCAGATGCTTTACAGACACCACCAATCTCAAATCTGCTGGTAGCACACTGGTTCCTTCCACCTGAACTGAGAAACCCAGGTGAGAAGGATGAAAAGTGGTACACAAACCTATAGGCAACAAACTCTTTATTTAGCTTTAAGGAGCTATCAAAGAAGGAGCACATGCTTCTGGAAAACTGAGTGATCAGCAGCACAGTCTGAAAGATAGCTGAGGATTTACAGATAAAGATGGTATCTGAGGCAAACACTGAGAACTCCTTTGAAATTCACTTTAAAAGTCACAGCTTTCATGTCAGCGAGGGAGCGTGGAAAGTGAAAAAAAAAAAAAAAGCCCTAGGAGAAGAGGGGAGAATGATAAAGCTAAGCATCTGTGGCTTTAAACACATCCATATTGCTCTGCCCTCACGGCTCCCAATGACAAACAGTGTCTATGATCCAAATTGATGTCATCCCTCTTCTCAAATCTACTTCCAAGTCACATGTGCACACCTTCATACAATACCTATCTATTTCATACAACATCAACATATAATTCTAGCATTGCTGGAATCATCCTAAACAAGATACATAAGAAGAGAAAGGGGAAAGAGAAAGTCAGCAGATCTCTTCCCACCAGGAAGCAGATTTATTCCTGGAAAGGTACCACTACCATTTTGGGGTCTCCTGTTCTTGCCCAACACATAAAGAAGTTAATGCTCACTTTCAAAAGATCAGAGCTCTGACAGTGATGTCAGAGTACAGATGATGAAGTGACCACAAAGAAGGAAGTGATGAATTTATAACTCCTAAGATTAACTGATGCCTGTGTATGTTCATCAGGCATCTTGGTTACAAGGGTTATCAACCTTATTCACCATACTTAAAATAGTAGTAGCAGTAGCCAACATTGTAAAGTTTCTTTAGAAACAAAACAATCTACCTGTATTGGGATTACATATTAGTTCAAGTTGTTCCAAAGACATTGAAGCAATAAGTTTCTTTGACTATCAAGCAACAGTATATGTTGGCCTCCAGCTAAGTTGTAAAAACAGTAGAATTTGATTAACAGCATCAGCTGGACACAAACATCTGCCTGGCAGTTTCACTTTCCATTGAAAGTGTAGTGACCAGCAGACTTAGTTTTCCATCACAAGTTTGCAAAGGCATTCTTTTGCTCTGAGAAAAGGTTGCTTCTGTGTTGCCTTTTAGGAGACACACATTAAAAATCAACACAAACACCACCCCACCCCCGCCTATTCATTCACTTCTGCAGTTGTCTGTTAGGAAAGGAGGTAGTGATGGTTACATGGATGGGTAGATTATACACAGCTCTCTCCCTATGTATTTTTCCTCATGATGTCTTTATTTCTAGCCAGTGAACAGCTGGTGTTCTGCAATGCTGAACAAACAAATATTTCTTTCATTTCCATAATTCACATGAGAATTAATTCATGCATATGTAGAAAGTATTCGGATCCTATGCTGAACAAATACTGTAATAACACTAACAACTTACCTAGTCCATACCATCAGCAAATATATCATTTAAAAACCTATCATGGCAGCATAACATTAACAGATTCTCTTTAAAATGTGGATTTACAGATTCTGGATTCAGTGCAAGATAAGCACCACTGTAACTAGAAGAGACCTGAGTGTCAATCAGTAAAGGAAAATGGACTCCCAGGACATGTGCTATCAGGTGCCCAGGTACAGATGATTGAGATGACCATACACGGCAAGAGTCTTATGTTCTATACAGTTGCCTCAATTTCACGAGGAATAAGCACTCTGCTCAAGAGGAGTTTTTTGTTGGGGGGAGGTGGTGTGGTTTTTGTTTTGTTTTTAAATAAGGATAAGACACCTTAGGATGATTCAATAAGATTTGCAGTCCCACAGCAGAATCAGTCAAGAAAAACAAATGTCATCACTTAGTTCATCACACTCCTGGGAACATTAATTATGCAGGGAAGTAAGGGTCTGACTGATCCATTCAAGGCAATATCTAAGCCTGAAGAATGAGGATGAGACTTCAGAATGCTCCTGTTTTCAAATATTTACAGTACTAGTTCTTAAGGAGTCAGGTTTTTAAACTCCAAGTGTTATATTAGTCTGATCCTACTACAGTCTTCTAAAATCAAGCATTCTGTACTGTAATACTCTGCAGGACCAAAGGCCAAATTTGGATGGCTTCATTCTGTTGTGGTTTTTATCTTGTTTAACCTGCATTGGTAATGAAATCTTTTAGATCACTGCTTCCTAAACTCCTCCCTCTAGGTGGTTTAGGAGCTTTTGTCAAGTATTGCAATTCCAACCATCAGTCTGAGAAGGATCTAGATGGCCTGTATAAAAGTGAGGTCAAGAAACTTTCTCCAGTCAACAGCTTGGGGTTTATCAATGAGTGGTTAAAGGAACTTTTAACGTAGAAAAATGCTTAAAAAGTACTAATCTGGGTGCTCTTCTCATAACTTCAGTCTTAATATCTAATTCTCTCCAATCCCCCTACTGGTGGCATAGGCTAGCAAAGCACTTCAGTGGCTAGAGAACAAGCAACAATTTTGAAATCTCCGCTGTCACTCATGTAGCCTGTACCAAAAGGTGAAAGGGAAAGAAAAGAAGGAAACAAGCTTGAAACCAAGCCTACCAAGCTGCTCTTTAAGCACCATCAAACCACCCCAAACAAGCTTCAGAAGCCTTTTGACCACTTTACACCACGTTATGCAAACCCACACAAGGTGTCCCCACTGCTGCCTGGCTTTGGTGCCCTGCTCTGCCCTCACAAGCAGTGGTACAGTACAACCATGCAGAATGACAGCAATCCTCTGTGGCTCCTGCACTGCTCCACTCCATCATCACATTCTACACACCCCAACCCCACACTCCATACTGCATACCCCCTTGCTAGAAAAGGGCTCTCTGTTTTCCCTCTTCTATTTTTTAATTCCCATGGAAGAAAGCTCTATTAAGTGAAGATCTGAGCCTTTTCCACTGCAAAACTTGATGCTATATCTCAAATTGATAGCAGTTCACATTTAATGAATGCACTCTGCATGAAGTCAATGGCAGCTTGATTTTCAGAGGAGCTGAACAGGAACTATAAAGCACACAGCTCTGGAAACCAGACAAAAAGTACGTAAATTCAAAGTCTCAATAAATGACAGAACACTACTGTATTTCATCTCCAATTTTATAAGAAGAAAACTGTTTATAGGTGTGTCATATTTCATTTGCTCCCAAGTCCTTTCTTAAAAGTTGCTAAACGTTTCTAAAATGCAAAGCATGCCTAACAGCAAATAGCTAACTGAAGTTGCACCAAGCCATCTGTACAAGCCTGCAGGCAAGTGGATCACTTTTAACACCACTTACATCACTGTAGTAATTTCAAGCAGGTAGAAAGTAAAAGAAGTGCCAAGTACGACTGCAATGAGTTGGTATTAAAGGATTTCTCATTTCTCATTCAATATTACTAGCATCACAAAGCAAAACAGTTTCTAGTTTTATACCACTGCTGGCTTTTAATGATGTGTTAAATGCAGGCACATGGTTTCATGCAAAGAACAATAAAAAGACTATTTGTATCAGAACACCAATCTAGGACAACCATCTGGATCAGCAAATTTAGTGCTTTATATTTATAGTCAACTAAGCAATAGCCACATAGTCAAAAATTATGCACAAAACATCTGCTGTCTCACCAACACAAAGAAATATTCCTTCAGCATATAAACAAATGGATATGAAAATGCACCTTTTCTGTGAATTCCATAAGCCACATTTGATTTATCCACTGAGGCATTCTAGCCAACAGAGTATAATATACCCTGTCTATTGGATTGCAACATTAAGGTGAATATTCATACTATACACAAACATGTATGCAGACCAAGAACTGGACCACAGAGATGCTGTCACAGCACACATCAAATCTGGCATCCAAGGAATACAAAG
Organism: Loriculus beryllinus; assembly: GCA_039877255.1. Lineage (NCBI taxonomy): Eukaryota > Metazoa > Chordata > Aves > Psittaciformes > Psittacidae > Loriculus > Loriculus beryllinus. The sequence goes on from JBCJKH010048809.1 coordinate 21,774, forward strand.
AACAGGAGGCATTTTTGGTTCAGTGAACAAATTGGCAACACCAATGGAAGGACAAGAAAATCACTTCAAGCCAATCTGAAAATGTCTTTGTTTTATTGGAACAAAAATTGTCCCCCAGAAAACAAACAGTTTTCTGTTTCTGTTTCGGAAACAGTTCTGCATGGACTTTTTAAAATTCAAAGCAGAAATGGCTGAAGAACTCAGCCAATGCCACTTTTGCTGTGGTATTCAATGGAAAGGTCTGCCATCAGGCCTCCGAAGTTTCTGACCTGTACAAAATCATGAGACCAGAAAGGCTGCATCCAAATATACCAAAGGAGCCAGTCACCATCAATGCAAGAACAGTTCCAATCACCTTTGAAAGACTGCAATCACGGGAGGAGGTCTGAAGTGACAAAGAAAAATTAGGAAAATTTTAAAAAGCTTGCTGTGTTTTGAGCAGCAAGTTGGACTGCAGACCTCCAGAGACCCCTTTCCAGCCTAAACTGCTCTATAAAAACATTTTGGTTTACTGGTAACCAGAAGTTTGTGCTTTCACCGAGTGGGAAAGGAGACAATTTTAGAATAAATTAAATGTTGAGACATTGTTAAAAATGAAAAGTCAAAATATTTTTATATTATCATAATATTTTTGTTTGTCATTTTCTTTTTCATAAACACTTGCTAAGTTCAAACTAAATTCACAAATAGATGCAGATAACATAAATCTGCACATTTCAGCTAATAAACTGTTCAAATGAAAGCACTTAATCTAGTACCTGGCAGCTGCTTTCAGCAATACTACTGATGAAAAAACACAAAATATTTGTGACAAAAACCTCTGTTCAGAGAAACTGCATATAAAATTAACTACTTCAGGCAAAGACTATAGACTTATATATACTGGACTACCAATATTTATTTACCTAATCTACTGGCCAGCGTACATAAAAATCTTCTTAGCATCAGATACCAAACCACTAATCTCAAGTCCATAGCATCACCCAGAAAGACTGGTCCTGATTAACTTCAGGTCTACAAGCCTCAGCTGAGCAGCAGTTCTGCTGTACAATGAGAAGTGATGTTTGGCAACACACTAAAGCCCTCTCCATCTAAGTTATTCTTTTGAAATGTATTCTTAAAATGGTGTGGATGTTTACAGCATAATTTCTCACAGAATGATCACTAAAGAAACAGGTAAATTTTACACATAAACATCAATAGAGAAAGAGAGTTTGCCCTTACCAAACTAATCTTGATTCTTTTGGTCTTTATACTGAGATGTGTCAAAAATGCTTCCTATGGTCCTCATCCATGTTCCCTGCAGAGATGGCTGCTGCAGCCCAATCACTTGCATCCTAGCACGGAGTAACATAAAGGAAATCATGTCTCTCCTGAAAATGTAATCTTACTAAGCTGCCTACATTTTCTTCAGGTGCATCTTATTACAGCACTGATGCAGCTCAAGCTCTCCTCAGTCACAGTTATTAAACATGAATATTGCAGTCTCAGCAGGAGGAAGCTTGGACACCTCCATTTCTCCATAAACCCCCATACAAGGAGAAACCAGCCGCATCTCCAACGCACCTGACATGACAGATTTCCTCTGAAAAAGAAAGCAGGGAGACACATTTCTCCTGTAGTCTTCTCATGCCAAACAAATACCAGGAACTACTTTTAAATTCAAATTGCAAGATTTTCCTGAGAAATGCCCAAACCTCCCTACGAAGGCTTTGTTTGCACCAGTTTTCAATTTCCTTCTTGACAGCATCAATCCCCTTATTAATGTAACATGACTTATGCATGTGACCACAGCTAGTACAGGAAGCATTTATAGTGTTGTACCCAGAATTTATGTGCACTCAAAGAAAGATGGGGTTTTTACTGTCAATCCTGCAGTCAGAAATGCTACACAATCAATTCTCTGGCTTTAGGCCAGAGACCCTACCATGCACGTATTTTATGTATTCAGATCACATTCAGCTTTATGATGACAGGAACTACAGCTAAAACTAACCCTCTGAATAGGTCTAGCATCTTTTATCATTGATATTTGGGGTGAAATTGTAGCACAAGTCTGGGTTCCATCTGCTTTCATTAATACCAAGAAGAGTTCTGACAGCCATCACTCTGAAGAAAGCAAGCATGTGCGTGGGAAGGCATGGTGGGGAAATGAAAAGCGAAATGAAGTTAATGCTCCCAATGTGCTGATTCTTAAATTTCTCTACCACCCCCTCCTTCTCTATTTGCAGTATTCCTTATGTTCACATGAGCAACACGCTGGATGTCGAACAGAGTCACAACCGGTCAGAACTGCCCCACCATGCAGCCTCTCTCTTTCATAAATGACAGAGACCCAAGCGGTAAAGCATCTTAGCAACTGACTACAGACTGGCAAGGATGAAAGAAGCCATAATCTCAATATAAATATTTTAAAAAAATGGAAATATTTGGACACAATATATGTATTTATAACCATTTAAATACCTATGAAATGTAATTATAGGGAGCATTAAGATACAACAGTTAAAAAATTTCTTGGAAAGAAATGCAGATAATAAGTAGGACAAAGGAATACCCTGGAAATATTATATAAGTCTTCCTTTTCACTGGTACTTTCATGGCCATGGACACTGAGTCAGTCCTACACGCAATATGAATCGGCTGGATATTACTGGATGGATAAATGGAACCCTAACTGTTGTATAGGTATACTAAGACAAGGACATTATCAAGATCAGTTATACTCCAATTTAACACTATTGATTACCGCATCATCTTAAATTCTTCCAGAGTTTTCTCTCCACTTACATATCCCCTCAAAATAATTCAGTGAACCAAATAATAAGGTGGGGGGGGAAAAGCTCAAAAGGGAATACCTCAACGTTATGGATGGACTGCATGAGCCTTTGGGAGCCTTCAAAATATACTCAAACTTGCAAAGCTCAACGAACACACAGAGTTAGTTCCAGCTGATGCCTTAACTCTACCCTGTCACTATACATATGAGGAGAAACGACCTCAAAGAGCTTTACACTTAAATAGCCATACACTAAATTAGAGGCATTTATCTTTTTTTTTTACAGAGGCATTACAGAACAGAGAGGTAGAGGAGTCTGCAGTCCCCACATTCTTTCCACTCCTCCCTTTAAAGCAGTATTAAGAAACTCCTTGTAAAATATTATGCCTCTCTGTAACACCTGTTAAGCAAAGATAAATGTTTATCACTCTGAGTACGAGTGGTTTATTTATCTAGCACCATCAGTGTTACACTTCCCCGCAGATGATGTCTGGTAATGTGAAGGTATGGTTAAGAGTCATTAAAAATATCATGGTAAAAAAATAAATATGTTGGGAGATGTCAGTACATTTTTCAGAGCTGACTGGCCTAAAAGAGCTTCTCCTCTAATCCCTGGCAGTGGCTGGGTAAAACAGCGAGCAATCTATGGTTCCAGAATGGTTTCTCACATTGTTGCTTTCATTTCTATGAGTTATGCTTCTGATTCCTTTCATGCAAGATTAAGGAGAAATTATGAGTTACCATGCTAAGAAAACATTACCAAGAAAGCAACTACTGGCAATGTGTATAAGTTCCATACACAGATACAAACTGGGGAGGCCACATAGACCTCAAAGACCCAGTTTGTCCTCAGCTTGCATTTTGCTGGAACTAAATTAATTCTAGCTATATTATCTTGATGATCCGTGAGTGCCAATCTCATCAGGAAGAAGTAAATTAGCTAAGGACCCCAGGAACACACAGGAAAAGGTTTAAATGAAAGGAATCACAAGAATAGCCTACTCTACAAGGAACACAAGTGAGCTGGTGGCAAATCTGGCTCAACATACATGATGCTCACCAGTTTCCAGCTCTTGTCACTATGCCTTTTTCACACATCAACTAGAGCTATGGCCAGACAGCCAGACTTACATCAGCCTCTACAGACAACAGAAGGTCTTGCTGACAAAATTACTAGTTGCTCAGCAGTGAACACACCCCAACACAGAATCATAGAATGGTTATGGTTGGAAAGGACCTTAAAATTATCCAGGTCCAACCACCCTGTCATGGGCAGGGACACCTCACACTAAACCATGTCACCCAAGGCTCTGTCCAATCTGGCCTTGAACACTGCCAGAGATGGAGCATTTACCAGTTCCCTGGGCAACCCATTCCAGT
>JBCJKH010048810.1:1711-13702 GCA_039877255.1 Loriculus beryllinus
TGCCATCTGCATAGACATGCATGCAAGAAACCTTCCTTTCTTTCTACTTCTGGAAGAGAGAACAGCTGAACACCTTCAGCTGTTATGAATAATGTAAAATGACCCCTGCAATCATTTAAAGTTCAACTCAGCATCTTTAGTATTTATTACATAGCAACTTTCTATCACAGCAAAGAACAACTGCATTCTCTGGTGAAATATTAATAAACTTATTTTCTATGCTTATTTCAGAACTCTGTTACCACTTCTTGCTAAAATCAACACATAACCACTTCTTTCATTTGTATCCTGTTGTGGAGACACTTGTGTATCCAGGGACCTTTGCAAGCATCAGATTGAATACCAGCTGGGATACCTAATGCGATACTGGCAAAGCTCATCATCTCTTGATTAAATTCATTTTTATAAACCCTGAGTTCCTGTTTGTATACTATTAATGAGTGTTACATTTTATCATGGTACTTAGAGACAAATACATTTACTGGAAATATAACTACCATCCACCATAGAGTGTGCAGCCCACTCTATCTGATTATGACACTTTTTGTCCCAGTAATCTGCTTGGTAAGCAAGGCCCCTCCTTACCACATTGTTAGAGCTGCAAAATTCTATAGAGAATGTTTGCATCCTGTCTGTAAGTGCAGAGCTGAGGCCTCCACAACTTCACTGTAGTCTTGTAAGGTATGTGAATGCTGCTGAGCCAAGGTGAAGCACAACAGAAACTAAGCAATATACTCAGGAATGTATTGGAGGTACTTGATAGATCAGGAAATATAATTTGTGTCTTGGCTTCTAGACAGGGTCCTACCCATGGATTTTTCTTTTTATTCTCTGATTTTTCTGGCTGGTGAAATACTGAATAACCCTTATAATTGTCTGTCTGTTCTCATAAAGAGGCTGTTTCTGTTCTTACAACCTTTGTAGAATGCAATTAATAGAGTAATGTTAAATCAAAAAAGTTTCTAAAATAAAGCATATTAGTAGTTTATATTATTTTGGGAAACACACAAAAATAGGCTCAGAAAAAGGTCCTATTTGAGAAAAATATTTCAATTTCCACAGCTTTTAATTTCCTGTAAGTTTGACTACTACTGCATTTTAAATCCTTGCTGTATAATATACTCTCTTAAGAACTGAATTTCACATCTTATACACTACTGCAACACAGTGAACCACACTGGAATTAAAAAATAATATAAAATTATTGCCATATTAAGTGTTTAGGAGTCTGTGTCTTTCCAATTTTCTTTAATGTAGTGACATGTAACAGATCAGTCATAAATCTGTATGATTTATTTCAAGTCACAGAACACTGACCTAGTGAGTCAGTTTGTTCCACTTTAGCAGTAGGATTTGCACTGGTTTTGTGACATGGTAAACGTACCTGAAATACAGAGTTTGAAGTATGGATTGTGTCATGTAAAGAGTGAACATGAAGATAAATGTAGCTCTCCATGAAAGAACTATGCAAGGGGAGGGGAAATTAACTTTTCCTTTTGCTTAACACTTTTGCTTTATCCAGCCTGTGAGTGACTGCTGAGGGAAGTCTCCTTTTCATGTCATTGCCTACGGCTCCTATTCAGTGATCAGTAACACCAGGAGAGAGCACTTCAGTATGCCTGATTGGAGGAATTAGCATTAGTACATTATTATTCAACTGGGAAAGTCAGAATTAGAAAAACAGGCTCACAACTATAAAAATGTCACTCACGTTGCTGCTTGGCAGCTACACTGATTTACTTGATCTCATTGCATTTTGGCAACAGACTTCTTAGGCCATAGCTTTCCTTTTTTCCTTTTGGGGCTTTCATGGCAGGCCAGTATTTTCCCCTGGCATGAGAGTTTACTACCAATCCATTATCCATTACCTTCCTGGCACGTGCAGACTTCAGAAAAACCTTGTCTGGGATTTGGCACTCTACCCAGTGCCTGATAAATGTTATAAATTTTATTCCTTCTGTTGTGGTGCAAAGTGGAAAAAATATGGCATGCAGTTATGCCAGCATTATTCCGTCCTCAGCCAGAGCTGTTTTTCACTATAAAATCCTTCAAAAAGAACTGAAATAATTTAGTGTCTCTAGAACTACCCCAACAGAAGAGGGGAAAAAGAAAAGTGGCAGTTCTCTTAGCGATTTTTGCTTCTCTGAACACAACAAAAGACTTTTATGTTTTGAAAACAGAGCTTCTACTTCAAAAAACTTTGAAATTTTGCCTTTAAATCAGTAATGTGTCATCCGTTTCTGAGTGGACTCAACATCAAAACCAAAGGGGTTTCTTTGAAGACACAAAGTTTGTTGCAACTTTGCCATAAGTACAGAAAAGTAAAAGAAGCAAGGATTAAAAGATAAAATCAAAGAAAATCTGGATTATAGACAGAGGTGTCACTGTTACTATCTGACTAGATGTATATGTGCTCACTATAGGACACTTTTTACTCCACTTAGGCAATGCAACTAAGAATATACTGCAATATAATTGAGTATATACTCCAATAATAAGAGCTCTACTTTAAAAATAAAAAAATCCTACTGAATTTCCATAGGCTGATGCCACTCTTAAAAACCTCTTTAATGTTAATTAAAAGTGTGTAAAAGTGTTACTGGTTTCATATTTTGAAAACTGCATTTTAGCTCCTATAAGTATGCTGTCTAAACTTACAAGTACTGAAGTATCACAGGGCTTTTGTGTTGCTAGTTCTCAGTAACAACAAAGATTGTGAAGACTCAGTGTCTTCAATCTGTTATCTGCTGCTGTTGTTTCCAATGTGCCAGAATTTTCTGGGTTAAGCACTTGCTGTCACAGATAAACTCTCCAAAGTGAAATCCTTTTTTCCTCTTCCTAGGAAGTTGCACCATTTTATTACTAAGTGCTGTATAATATCATTTATAAGAAGATACGATCTTCAGCAATCAGCTGATTTATTACTTCAGCTTGCTTCTTTTCCCAGTAAAATTACACTTGTCACTGATTTTCATACTAAAATTTTAAGTGTGCCTTCCTGTAAGATATGTACACCATTATTTCCCCTTACAAATTAGCATATTTTATTGCTTTATGCAGTTATATTTGGAGAAAATAAGACAAATAGTTGATTTCAATGTAAGATGGCCCAAGGTTAGTCCAAGGTTAGATCCAAAACTGGTGTACTTGTCTAGCATTTTATTTGCTCCATATGCCATCTTTTATTTGCAATTCTCAAATTCTGATGCCACTGAGGTTAATCACCCGAACAGATTTCCGTACTCATCTGTCCTGCTGTGTCCTAAAAGCATACTCAAGAGTGAGACGTCCATAAAAGCGTCTGGGACAAAATCAGATGTAGGAGAGACTTTGTTTCTTATTTTATGCAACAATTCAGTGTTTTAGTACTCACCCATCCCTTACTGTCCCTCTTCTGCCCAAGATAAAACAGTCATTGAGTGATGAGGGCAGAAGGATATGCATAAACACCCACACCAACAAATGTGAGGAAAGAGTATTTTCATGACACTTAATAAGCCTATGGAAAGACAGGTTCAAAGCACTCCTGAAATTAGCATTTATTTCTTCATAACATTCCAATTTGAGAGACTGAGAAATAATCCTCCCATACTGACCACTTTCTCTGCCTTTTCTTAGGACATGAAAACCTCAACTTCAAGCCCTTATTCTATTCTCCCCTATTCAGACAGAAGGTAAATTTAAATGGGTTCTCAATCACTCTAGTAAATATCCCCACAGTTGAACTTGGGGAATATAAAAACGAAAAAACAAAAACCAAACCACCTATTCACTTCAGTGTATAGCTTAAGTGTACAGCTCCAAAGTATTGTAACAGCTTAACATTTCCTTTGAAGTCAACAGCTGCGTGCCTAAACAACTCAGGTGCAGGAGACTGACCATTTCCTGAAATCTCATATAACTTCCAGATTAGTCACTATGCTACATCCATTCAATTTACTGCTTTCTACACGCCATCATGTCATTGAGACATTTAATTTTACTTAATCCGGGATGCTATTTTCTAGAATATTTTAATATTATATTTTGTACCTCAAGATCAGTGCTACACAGGTTGTGTTAAAACACTGACAAGATTCTTAACAGAGAAGATGCTCGATTTTGGAGTCTTTTGCTTCATCCTTTGAGCAACTAGATATTCACCCTGTATCTCTAACATTCTGCACAGGGAATCATTCAGCAGTCTAAACCTGGCTGTGCATGAATACCCTGATCAGTGGCAGAGCTCTAGCTACCTAGAATGCTGTAGCATGCCCATGCCTTGTGATTTGTAGCATGGTTCCTTTCTTACTAAAACAAGCATCTAAAATAGGTGAGATAAATTATACTTCGAAACAGCTGAAGGTCACAGTTATAGGAAACACATCCTGGTCTGCTTAGGCCCATCTGATTAATCCCATCTGATGTGATAAAGGAGAAAGAAACCAGGAAAAGCATATCTTAATGCAAGGAAACCTAGACTACTTGGCACCAGAGTTTCGAATGTTACAATGTTCATCAGTCAAGGCAAATAAATTGAATGTTGTGAAGGCAATTAAACCTTGCTGAATAAGAGTGTCATAAATAAATTTATAAAAGTAACAAAAGAAAAAAAGAAAGAAATTCTGTTTTCTAAGTTTTGCATGAGCATGAATGATTCAGTAGCACCTTTATTAACAACTGTGGTTGGCTCTTTGCCGCTGTCTAGTATTTTTAGCATACTGTCTCCTGTCCTCATTCCCAGAAGTGTCTGCTTTTCAAAGCTATCTTATTTCTATAAAGTGAAGTATTCTGGACAAAACTGCGATAGAAAGTAAAATATTGTTATTGTTACAAAACCTACCAGTCAGAACAAGATTTTCATATAAAATTATTACAGGAAATATGATAAAAATGAGAAAATCATAAATAACTGAAAATGAAAAAGCAAGAAAGAAATCCTATACAGGTAGGGAAGAACGAGGCAAAATCACAACTAATGTTATGCATGGAAGTGGATAGATTAACTTTTTGTCACAGGAAGTTCTCATTGTCCAAGATCTAGTCATAACTTCACAAAATTCAAATTATTCCCTTTTATGACTGGATTAATTGCATGGCCATGGTAAAACAATAAACTAATATGATAAATTTTATTTTTATTTTCCTTTCAGCCTCAACCAAATTGCAGGTCTACCTGTTTCAGCCCTTCTTCCACACATTAGCAGCTCTGCTGTTTGTGATAAACTGTGGAAGACTCATAAAGAATCTGTCTAACCGTGCATGAGATTATCCAGAAAAAAATCCCCATGACTCAAAATAGGACATCAAAATGTACCAGGAAAGATAAGTATACAGCAATAGAGGGAATAATGAAAGGAAGAAGATAAACATATTGAAACTACTATTCTGATATACATTTTCAAATGTACCATCTCATATAGGTCACCATCACACTCAGGATGTCAGCAGAAGGGCTGTAGATAGAATTTAGGGCTTTGGAAGGGAAAAGATATGTCAAAATTTCTCCCCTTCCATAACTGTATAGATATCTAAATTTACACATTTGTTCTTTTGAATATAAATATAAAGTCATCCTAAATGAATCTTTATACCACCACACACTTGCATGAATACGCTATCTAACACATAGCAGATTATAGAAGTAATTTCTCAATGCTCATGTGATTTTTAGACAAAAATTGTCCAGATCCTCTGGATAAACCTAGATCTATTTTGGGAAAACCAGGACTAGGAGAGGTGGTAAAATGGTGTTATTATACACATTTGTGCCTCTCTAGTCTTGGCCTGGTGAGTACAATCCTGGCTTGTGCCAGCTGCTAATTTGTACCAAAACAAGAGAGCACCAGCTTTGATACCACTGGATGGGAAATCACTTTCAAAGGAAATTTTATAGTATTCCTCTTCCATAGCGGGATCCCATGAACATTAAGAAACAACATAGAACCTGGATTAACATGGTAAAATCTTGTCTCCTTTGGGGTTTTTGCCATTTTGTGATTTTGAGATATCAGATGCAGCAGGATTCAGTAGTGTTTAAGATTGCTTTGCTTCAGAGGATGCAGTCTGTCCAGATATTGTGAAGAACCAGCACAAATGACAGGTGGGAAAACCCTATCCTATTAAGCATGCTGAGGGCTCTTTTCTGCTTCAAAAAGCTGCGCCATTCTTGGTACTTTTATTCACTGCACAGCTCATATTGCTTAGGTAAATGATGTCTACCAGCTGCAGGTCTCTAGAGCAGCCTATTTTGTTAACTTGTTTGTTTATTTTTAACGGCAGACTGAAACACAAACTTTTAGGTTTAAGGAGAAGAGCGAAAGTGTTTGGTGCCATTGGGTTGTGGGAAATTCTGAATTTTGTATATTTTCTCTTGCATCTAGGACAGGGATCTTTCAGACAATTTTCTCTGAATAATTTTTCTTCTGCCTTAGAGAACTGTAAAATATTAAATAAATAAGATAACTAAAAAAGAGTGTTTAAAAGCCCAGATAAAGACCTGAAACTTTGGGAAATAGGTTTTGTTTAGCAGCATGAATATTATTGTAAGACAATATAAAAATATATGTCAAAGTTTGCTTTAGTTTAACTCAGTATGAATCAAGAATACCTAAAAATTATTGGTAGACTTCTTAATTTATACCCATTAAGCCATAAATATATATATCCAAACATATATATATACAATATCCAAGCTAAAATTTAGTCTTATGAACATTTATATTGATTCTCAAAAGCATTTTCACATACTTTATAAAAACCTTTGGAAAATGTTCATTAAAAGTAACAAGTCAGTGTTTTCCAAAAGAAAACAAGTCAGTGTTTTCCATTGAAGAGTCATTGCTGATAAAGGAATGCTACATCACATGTTTTTATCCCAACTAAAACTCAGGTGTTGATTAATGAAGTTAGGCTAAATGACTATTAAATGAGGTGCATCTGCACTATGCTAATTTTGAGTCTTTATGAGGCTGCCTAATAACACTAGTTCCTCTTGAGCACTTTTCTTGGGTAGGAATATTTTAATAGTTCCTAACTATAAAATGGAAACATTATTATTTGACAAGTCAAATGATGTTTCACATGAAACTAAATGCATTTTTAACGTATTCTAGAGTTCCAGGCTTATCTACCACTATTTTTCTTTTGTTTATACACATCTTTCTCCCACAGGTCTTTAGGAAACTGAACGCATTTAGATAATATTAATAATAATAAAAAAACTATTTAAAGGGCTTAAAAATCGAATTCATTAATGTGTTTTGAAAATGTTATTATTCAGAATAAATAATAATTTGTGAGTTGGTAGGGTTTTTAGATAAAAGTAGAAGGACCTTGATCTATCACAGAAAATGTATTATATTGTTGACAACTCTACATGAGCACAGCAAATCAGAAAAGCCACCCCTATATGTCTGCAATGTTCAGACATATTTTATAGGTTTGGTAGTTTTTATCTGGACATGCTTAAAGAACTCCAAAAGGTTCTTTTGTACTTTGATACAGACTGACAAAGCATAGTCTGATTATCAAAGTCTAGCAACATTCAGTTATTCTCGTAAGATCTCAAAATTTCAAGAGGAAAAAATAAGCTATTGATAGGGTTTGTGGATGCATCAGAGACTGCACAGGTTTGTACATTATATTAGAAGTAACCTACGGCATAGGAAATTCATTTCCACGTTTTTCTCAGTATTTTGTACTGTTCATAAAGATCACAAGATAATACCGTTCATAACTAGGAGTTAGAACAGATGTGGCATACCAATCTGGAAATCACTGGTTCCTGATTATGAGCACTTCTGTAACATGTCTCTTTTAATCCTGATTTTTAATAATCATTAGATTGTAAGCTTGGAAGACAGCTCAGCTGATCATTGAGATCAAAGGAAAAGAGCAAGGACGTCAGAAATTAAATTGGATATAATACATACTGCAAAAGGGGAAAAAAAGCATTCATAAATAACTCTTCTTTCTTCTCCTAAATACCCATTCTCTTCTACTGTTGCTGGCAAGCAGAATACACATTCCCTCGCCTCCTCCAGAAATTCCTACTGCTCTGCACCTCAGGTGTAAGGTAAATGTATTGAAAGTACCTCAGTATTAAGTTCAGCTATCAAACCAGCCATTTCATTCACAAACACAGAGGCTGTAGACAGACAAAACCTAGAATTTTTATCTGTCAGTCTAAAGTATGATCTTTTCCCTTCTAGGATGCAGTTTTAAAGCTACTGTTCCCTTGTATATATGTATGTGTATTTCTCTAAGCACACGTGCCTGTTTGCAGTATAACGTATGAGCATGCATTGTATTGTCAAATGCAAAGAAGGTTCATAACGATGTAACTCCCCTGAGACATAAATACACTGCCATATAACTCCTGTCTCCACAGATCTCATCATAAATCTGCAGGAATCAGAAGAGTGTCATGAAGCAGTATCAGCAGGGAGTAAGGGCCATTGTCTCACTGTCACATTTAAAGTCAGGGACAAGGTGAGCTGTGTTAGACATGATCTCTGCGAACAGAGAATATGCTGCAAGTAATCAGTGTCATTTCCGTGGGCTCATTCTCCAGACTTCCTCATATTTTTGAATGGGTCATTGCTGGTCTGATTTCCAGCCTTCCATGGATGAATGCATGAATTTCATATGAGAACTTGTATAAAGTGTGGCTCAAATTTCATTGAAACTGACGTCTGCCAAGAATAATATTTTTGTGGTGTTAAAGCCTCTGATAAACTATGTATTACAACCATAACTTATATGCATCACAGAAGTATACTATCTCAGAGAAAACCCGGGGTTTCTGCTTTAATCAGTACTAAATCAGAATTATTTATTGCTTTTCAGTAAAAAGTTGCATCTTTGATCTTTTAAAAGGTAGTCAAGATTCCTGGAATTTCTTTGTAAGGTTTGAAGCTGTCACAAAAAATTTAAAGTATTAAGAACTAACTTTCAAATGCTTTTCTGGAAGAAAAGACAAGGTTCCTATACAAGAAATGCAAAGCATTTCTTATGAACCTCAGTTAATTGGGTTGTAGGTTAGCGTCAGAGTGCAGCTTCAGAGCAACTTCAAATACAACCTAAATTTCACAAGTCTATAGCCTTGTAATCTCCTGCTTTATTGTCCATCACCCTATTTCTGTGTTGGAAGTTCCAAGACAGCTAGTTCATTTGGCATTATTTCCTAAGGCAAAAAGCAAGATTTAGTCTGAGCTTGTCAAAGCAGAAATTTTTAAGACAACCATTTTCCCCTGAAGACATCCAGAATTATGAAAAATCTACTCTAACTTTTCATTAATGACAGTTATAAAAAAGACAGTGTTGTTTCTACCACAGTTCGCTCCGCTGTCAAAAGTCATCCAATTACATTCAATATGTAGGCATGTGTTTCCTAAATAGCTTTGGAACCCACAGTCTGATTTCAACTGGAATTAAACAAAGGGACATTGATCTCAACAATTATTATGTTTCCATACGTTCTGCAGAAATAGATGTCAAACTGAGGACTGAGATCATTCAAGTTGCTGGTTGAAGAAAAGGCTGAAGAAGGACTTCACATTTTTTTATGATAACCTGAGAATCTGCACACCAGCACTTATAAATACTGGGTTGTAGGAAAAGCCTCAGGATTTTTTACCTTAATCATCACGGCCAACCAACCACAAAGCACAAGTCCATAGGAAATGGGGCTTCATTCATGCTGCAGCCCTACATGCCACGTGTTAGTTATATGACTTTATCATTAGTCAGACATGGATTTATAGTTTGGAGGGGGGTGGAGGGTGGTGCGTAAGAAATCCTAGCCTCCCATATTAACACAATGAGGGACTGTGCATTTGTCTGGGGTTTCTGGTACCTGACCTCCAGCCTAAGTGTCTAATGTCTGGAAATTGAGGCCAGTATCTGCACAATTCAGTCTCAGGGTTCATCTGCACAAAGTCTCATGCTATGGGTTTGCTGTAGAAGTTTTGTCCAATTACCTTGTACAGCAACATACCTGTCTTTATCTACCAGTTAAGATCAGTGGGGGTGGAATTAGTTAAAGCAAAAATTCATGTAATTAAAACAATCACTCATTTCCAGTGATCCACATGCAGATTAAGTAGGTATGAAAGAACATCATTCTCCACCAGCTGAGTGACTTTTTTGAACGGATGCAAAAAAGGGCTAGTCAAAGGTATGTTCACTGGGAGAAGATTTCATAGAGGATGGTGGAGAACTCATGTAAAATTACGTTCCTCTACACAGTGCTGTGATTTAGGTAATAGAAATTAATATATACTGTACAGTGAATAGGGAGATTACGAAGCAAGCTGATAGTTGAAAAAGGCAAATTTTTCTAGTCATCTTATAAAACATTTCCATTTTTTGTCTAAAAATGTTGTATAAATCAACTGAATCTGAGGCACTGAAACAAGTATATTATACATAGTGTTATGACTGCTTTGATCCTTATGGGTAGCTGTGGCTGCCCCTGCAACTCTGGATGCAATCAGGTCTTTCCATTTTGGAAACCAAGGCCAGAAAGACCAAGATTAGGTTTGAAAAGCAGTACTTTTTTCTGCTTTAAGAATTAATACTCAGACAAATTCTCCCTAACAGTGAAGTACACTGACAGTCCCTAATGGTGAGCTCTCAGCCAGCCATACTACAGTGCGTGAGCGATGGCACTATGGTAGCTGGAATTTGATTGAACTGGCATGGATGTCTCTGCCTGGTGTCTCCTTGCCCTTCTCAGGCTAGCACAACCAAAGTGAGCTCAGAGCTGCCTGTACCTGCCAGTGCAGGCATGCCCTCCTTCACATATTTGTAATGTGATTTTAGGCAAGTTATCATGAGTAGAAAATGGGTGGGGCTGGAAAAAAGGGTTAGAACTTGTCTGGAATTTTTGATAAAACAGTGAGAAATTCTGATTCTTCAAAACACAGCCTTTTTGAGGAAACATGCTGAAATAGAAAATTCTCAAAAGGGCTTCAAACTGAGAGCCAAGTGTATGGCCAAAAGCAAAGACCTAAAAACCTAGATAATCATGGAACCAATTAACATCAATTTTCTTCTGGGATTCAGGGATACAGCATCACAAATCTTTTAAAGGAGATATAGCAGAGATATAATATCCATATTCCAAATGGCAGCTTTTATGACTCAAAATAAAGCCCAACATTCTAGTATGACCTATTTAGTTCCTCTGTTGCTGAGGCACTGTGGTATTCCTAGGATCCCATGCTACTTAGAAAAGATAGACAATTGCGCAATATTTAAACAGATGCGAAGCAGGATTTAAATGGAACATTAACAAAGAGGATTTTTAAACTTACTAAATTAAGTAAATAAAGAACGAATTAATTCTTTTTTTTTCTTAACAGCCCTGATTTTTTTCTAATATGCCTTTGCATTTAATATCTTTATCCTGAAGTGGTTTTAGATTGTCCTTTGTCTATCTCCTTCATGTTATTACTTTTTTAAATTAACCTATAGTGATTGATTTTATATTAATAAACAGAGATAAAACGTAACTTCCAAGAAAGCAAAAGTTCTTACAACAGGTCGTATTATTGTCAGTAAAAATCCTACCCAAAATACCACATGCACATCCATTGGCAAGCTTCACATTTCTGAGCTCTCCTTGTAGTACAATATCATACACTTTTAAGGAAATTTAGGAAGGGAAATCATTTTGATTCAAATTCAGCATGCAAATATAAAGCACAAAATGTGTGGGGATGGCCTGAACAATGTAAATGATAAATAAAAATAAAAAAAAAGTACACATTTAAGTATGAGCTTGCAGACTTTACTGAAAAGACAGAATTGAACTCTCATTTATTCAGCAAAGAGAGCTAACACAGAAAGTTTCTGTCCAAAATTATACTGAAAGGCTACGCTTATTACCACCAGATTTACCAGCCTAAACGCAAAGGTAAAAAAACCATTGATTTACAGATCAAGTCTAGTCTCCATGAAGTCTTCTACAAGAAGAAGTCAATATTTAGTATTAATTTTGAAACA
>JBCJKH010048810.1:18954-30571 GCA_039877255.1 Loriculus beryllinus
TCGTCTTTCGTCCTTCAGCAGGTTTTGTCCCTGTTACTAATTCACAAAGCAGAAAAGGACAGAGCTAATTCGCAACAAGAGTAATTGGAACCATAATCGGACCCCTTAGAGATAGAAATTAAAATGTGGACTGTCAATAAAACTAACAATAAAATTACAGAAACGCTGCTGAGCAGCATTTTCTTCCCATGTTTTTGTCTCCAAGTGTTCTGTATACAATCTGTTCACGAAAATTTGTGTTTTCTGTCTTATGCTTTGCTGTTCCTCCTAAAAGAAACAGGAACAGTGTTACTTCTACCTTCGGTCAAAGTATGACTACTCCTAATGGTATTCTTTCCAGTGTATTCTGAAGTTATATAAAAATATATAAATATAAAAATATATAAATATAAAAAATCAAACCAAACAATTATGCTTTGATTACATTATGACCTTTCATTGGCCACAAAGATCCTGCAGAACTAGTCCCTTAAACAATACTGTCGTTCTAAAGTACCAATATAAAAAATAATGGATTTCTATTTTCCTTTCATAATTTGACAATTGAGATGAGAGAGGTTAGGAACAAGCCCTTCACATTACCACATTTAAGACTTCTTTTTTAACCAATACTCTATACAGACATCCAAACCCATACTCTCAGGAGGAGTCCTACTGACACAATGCTCTGCTTCTGCTTCAAAAAGCAAAGTACAATTAGAAGTGACATGATGTGCTCATGACTCAGATGGTCTCACCTCTTAATCCTTCCTTCTGATGTGCATTTCAAACTCTGATCCTTTTGCTGCATAAAAGATATAGGATTTACAAGTAATATAAAGAATTAATTAACTATGATGCTTATGAGACAGAATAAATAGTCCCCCTTTCATGTAGCTAAGTAGATCTTTTCTTGCAAAGATGAAGCAGAAGATTTTACTTTTTAACTGCTTACTTCACAAAAAATCTTTCATATTTTACACATAGAAGTTTCATAATAGTAGTTCTCTTAACGTTAGAAACTTCAAAGAATCATTATTTTTATTCTAAGTTTAACATATATTTTACTTTTTTTTCCTAATACTTATTAATGCGTGGAATGAGTGCTGCAAAAAGAGAACTGCTGTTTATTCTTCCAGAGCAGCACAAGCTGCTTTTCTCATTCTTACTGTGAACTGCTTTGAACATCATTTCCATTGAATATGCCAACTTTTCTTATTTTGTGAGCCAAGGCCTCCTGGTTTCATAGCCAGCTTGCATCACCATGCAAGTTCAATTTCTATTTTATACCTTAAGGATTAGAGTGATGAAATCTGACTCGGTTACCTTAGGGCTAAAAAGATTGAAATTTTGATCAATGATCACTGTCAGCTTTAGCACACATTTTCTTTAATCCTGCTAGTGTGCTGGAGCCATTAGGATTGTTTTTCCTGTAGTTAATTTGGGTTTCTGGACTGGAAACAATCCTTAATTTAATCATGAAAGTTTGTTCATGTCAACCACATTTTTGGATCTGTTAAAGTTTAATTAAATATGTTGTGTGTTCAGCCATGCTTTGAGACTTAGGTGACACTTCCTAACATGCAAAGAGCACTTATTTATGACTGCCAATTTTCTGCGAAGATCCTCAAAGAGTATACCTTTGAATATATGAAATGCAAGGCATTTCTTTAAAAAAAAGAAAAAAAAAGTTAAATGACAACACTGTAGGAAATAAAAAAATGTGGAAATAAATGCAGTGGAAAATGGACAAATAATATCTAATTGATCCTGCATTCCCCATTTATCCATGTCCTCCACTTCATTCTCCATGCTCTCAAACACATGAGAATATACACAAGGAGAGATCTACCATTTAATCAGTCCCTGTTTTAAATGATGTAGAAGATAACCAATACATCAAGTTTCGATCCTACTCTGTGCTAGCACCTATTTCAGCAGAGCTGTTTCATCCTGACTTGTATATGATCCTGATATATTTTAAGCCATTGCTTTCGCCAGCTTTTGACAAACCATTAGGTAGTTTACTAAAAAGTAAAACATTTGAGGACCTGAACAAGATTAGCAAACCAATTCCTGCAATAAGGATTTTATTTGATTTAAAATGAGAGACCAGTTCACACCACTGAGATCTAATTTCACAAAACAGCCATATTCAGCAGGTTGTGAGATTTAGTTACCTTTTGATCAAGAATCCTGACACAGTGCTGATTTCTTTTTAGTATTTCTTAACATATTAAGGTTCTAGCTGTGTTTACAAGGACTACACTGTTAGTCACTTCAAAACAACTTTGTTCCCTTAGAGGCACAACACCCCTTTATTAACTTACCAACTACTGCACATAATTATTTCTAGCAGAGTCTACCTCTATTAAGGGGGCCCAGGAAAATCTCCACACTGCAAGACTGCACAAGGTTGGCTGTGGATTGAGCTGGCAAACACTCAAGCCAGATACATATCTTGTGATTCCGGTGTGCATACTAGCATTAGTTTTGCCATTGTAGAAGTAGTGTTGAAAACAAGCTTGAAAAAAAAAGCCCAAAACAAACCAACCAAACAAACAGACAAAAATTGGGAGGGAATGGTACAGTAGAAGGCAGGTATAAAATGGATTTGTTGTTTCAATGACCCATGAAACAGCAACACATTCTTCTGAACGGAATATACTCACTGAGGATACTAAGGTAGCCTAGGATACGACCTGCTGGTTCAGGGATAGCTATCTTGCCCACAGTAGTTTCTACCACCTCAAACCCCTACAAATAGTTCAGCTACTGTATTTTCTTTAGATTTCTTAAGCTTTATCACACACATTGATTTCTTCCATATATTATCATTTAAATATGACCTTACTAAGCAGTGCCACCCCATAAGTTACAGGACAAATGGGCACGCAATTCACTAGGTTTGAATATGACTGCAGATGTTGATTTTATATAAATGTTATTTAAGTGGGCATCAATTTGTAGACTACTGTGATATTTGGATGCATACAACCCTACTGGTATTTTAGCTTCTTAGCAGATAAAACACTGGAAGAACTTTCATTATCTAAAACCCAGCATGTGCTTTCTCACATCTTTGAAAATCTATCCTGTGTCCTTTTGACTGCACACAACTAAGTATTATACTTTTCTTTTTTTCTGATTACAGTTGTATTTAGAAGTACTTAGATTACAGTGCTACAGAACTTGCAAAATTAACAAACTTGGTGCCAGACATTCGCATTATTGTCTCAGATTTACAGAATCTGAAAACTTTTTCCCATGTCTACCTTTGTAATCATGTATGTAGTTCCTTAATATTAATCGTTGGGCTATACAAGCATGTACAAGTAGTTAATATTATTTTTATTCCATCACTTCTGTCTGTTCATTACTCTGGAAACAGTAGAGGTCATTTAAATCCTACCCTGTTAATGATCCTGATTAAAGATTATAGAATCTTCAGTAGTCTGCAATTGGAAAAGCATCATTGCCCCAAAACTATATCTCACATTCTTTGGTCCTCTGCTTTCTGGAAACCCAATCTTTCTATCCTATTTGATCCTAAGAACTGGTGTGAGGGATACAAGACAGTTGCATTACATTTCTATTCTTTCTTAAACAGACTAGCTTATGCTTTCTTACTAAAATACAGTTGTACACCACATCAACTTCTGTTCAGTTTTAAGTATGACATGTTTAAGAAAGGTTTAGGAGACTATGCAGTTCAAGCTAGCTTTCACACAGAGGAAAATTCCAAAATGTTATTGCTGCCAGGAGGAATTTTGTTCATTTTGCATTATGCATAACTTTCTTCTGCTGTTTTACTTACAACTGCATCATTTGAATATCCTCCCATAAAAGATTTTTCTCATACTTAACCTGCAGCCATGGTGACACTACTGCACTCCTATTACAAAGGGGACAATTGAGTTCAATATCAATGAAGCAGAAGTTTCTACAAGATTATTAAACAGTACACAAACTCTACTGTCATATATTGCTCCAAAATTAAAGAAAAAGAGAAAAAAATGCATGCTGAAAATAATCTTTTGCCCAATGATCTGATTAAACTGAAATAATACTTAAAATATTCTTCAACATTAATGGGAGTGAGAAGACAATATTATAGCAACAAGTCTTCCAAATTCTATTTAATTGCATGTTTAGGTGAATAGATTCTAATAGTTTTCTTAGTTGTTAGTTGCAGTAAAAGTAATCTTGTAACAGGAAAATGAGTTTATTGCCTGCGGGTTGATTTATAAGTGAATGAACACATCTCAGGACTGAGATACTAGTTTCTCATATTGATTAACTGATTTTCTTCTATCACACAAACAAGGACCTTCCAAAGGCAGGAACCAAAACATACTGTATTTTTCCCAAGACAATACTTCATGTGAATTCACAGATGGCTGTTTTATAGGATATACCAGCTCATTTGGTAAATACTATACTCCATAAGCGTGAATGGAAGTAACACAGGAATTTCTGCACCTTTATCTACCACTGTACAGATTAACTTATAGGTTCTGATCTACAGCTTTTTAAATGGCTAAGGCCTGCATACTTGAGATATATCCTAGCAAAGACACCCAGGTTGTGGAAGCGAAATAGCAAATAAGAGGGGAACCCCACATTTGTACCTAGCTCCTGCCCCCATGGTCAGTGTTCTTGCTCAGTTTGTAAACAATAAAGCCTAAAAGTTATTTCCCTATTTTTTTTCAAGAAGAGAATAAAAACAGCCAGCAGACAAACAGGAGAAATTTGGTGGTTTTGTTCAGGTCTTGATTAGCTCCTTATCTGAAAGGTGAGAGAAGAGCTTCCCAACTCCACCACAACTGTTCATACAACACCTCTTGCGTGCCCAAACTAAACCACCACAAATATACACCAAAGATAACTTATACCCTATGCTTCCAGTTGGTTATTTTTTGTGTTAGTCAAATACTTCAAACCACAATGCAGAAAGCCTCTCTATAGTATTCTTTCTCATACACCCATAAAACCTGACTGATTCTTCACAATTTCCTGATACATTCATGTTCTTCCTCCAAAAATCCCCCACTCTACAAATCACAATCTCTCCAAAGTTACTCCTTAGCAACATTTTCCTACATGCATAGGTAGCTTGCCTGAGATTGTTACAGAAACTAAATTCTATCACATCTGACTGTCTTTTTTAAGAATGTTGTCCCTTATTTCTTTCATTTTTTATGCCTAAATCTCCCTGAGTTCCTAGCCCTCAACAGGCCTTCACCAGCAAGACACAGCACTTGAGATCACAATAACTGCCTGGCCTCATTTACATGCTTAATTCGTTTTGATTACTCTAAGATAAAATTGAGTACGTAATACAGAAGGATAAAAAATACTGGAACCTGTGTCAGCTGCGCATGTTGTCCTTTTTTATATTACTACTATACCAGTATTTATCTTGACATTAATGGAAAGACCAAGACACCCTTACACATACATGCATAAGAATATGCATAAAAATTTGGGACCATATGCTACCTTTAACTCGCTATATGTATGTACATACATAAGGAAGTCATATAGATGTAGATCAAGGAGTCCTGAGCTTACACATTATTAGCCTATACACTGAAAATAAAAAAGGCTTTTCTCTACTATGCTGGTTTCACTAATACAAATCTATGCATTTGATGGTAGTCAGCAACACTAAAACGAGTCATAAAGTTACAGTGTCCTGTAACTATGTCCTGTTTTCCAATACAAAGGTTCCCTGGAGAGAATGACTATAACTATGTGGATCAGGGAAGAGGAGAGAGGAAGAAAGAAAAGAGAAGTTACAAATGGGCATAGAAGGCAGGATGACTGTATAAGTGGAAGAGCAAGAGAGAAAAAGGTTGGCAGAAAAGCAAAGGTACTGTTGATATAAGAGGAACTTTTGTGAAAAATGACAGCAAGAAAGAAAAGAAGATGGAAGAATGAAAATCCAGGAAGGAAACTAAGATACTCCCAAAATAAGGGCTGGCTACATGTATTAAAAAAACAAAAACAAACAAACAAACAAAACCTTTTTAGTTTTTATTTTTCTAAAAATACTTTGGGATCACAACTACATACTTTACCCCTAAGATGTTCAGCCCCTGAACATAACAATATAAATTCATTAAAACAAATACTCTGTCAGAGTACTGATCGCCTACAGTCATAGGTTAATGAGTATCTTTCTAACTGCTGAGTACTGCATGTAAATGAGGAATGTGGACCTCAAAAGGTTACAGTTCTGGTGCAGCTGAATACTGAGCATGTCATTAGTACACTGTGAGATACTATAATGGATAAAGAAATATTTTCTTTTTGTAACAGCACTATTCTAAATAAGAAATATCATTTTGCTAATAAAATAGCAAAGATTGTGACCAAAAATTAATCCTTTTTAAGAAAACAGTATTAGCCAGCTGAATTGCTGTGGGTTAAAGCTCCATCTAACATAGCATACAATTTTCATTCTCAGCAGCAGTTGCTAGGATTCTTTTCTGTTTCCTAGCAACATAATTTTAACCTACTTTTCTAGTGCATCTCTTACAATGACCAAAAAGTCTTTACAGAAACAAATCTTTATCTCTTCTATCAATACAAGTATATGCATGTAATAGTAAATCTTCCTGAAGGAGGTATTGAAAACTGTTTTTCCTGAAATTAAGTGCAATGAATGTAAAACCCGATAATGAAGTATCCATGAGGAACTGCAGATTTTCAGTGTCTGTAGTCCTTGTAATTCTGAACTTACTATCATCTCTTGAAAAGCAAAAAAAAAAAAAAACATATTTTTGCCTCATGGAGAAATATATTCTTTCAGGGTGAAGTTTACTGGAGAATTTGAAAAAGGACCTACTGAATGCATTACTTCTCAAAATAGAAAGTGCTCTTTTTTTTGATTGCATCTGGATCCTTGGAGTGCCGTAAACTGGATATTAAAGAATATAACACTCGGGCATATTTTGAAATCTTATGAAGAAAGAACTAAATAAAAATACATCCTTAAAAACTCTAAAGAAATTACACATATAAAGGGAACAAACTATACTCCCCATTTCCATTACCAGTCTCATATCCATTGTTTAGATATCATCTTGGTAAAATTAAAATCCTTTGTGTTTTCTTTCAGAAGCTGAGTATTCTGTCCTGTACCTAATTAAGCAAGAATTACAAAACACAAGTACAGCGCTATCTGCATGTTCATGGTTTTTCATTTTCACTTCCCATCAAACACAATAAATGATCCAATATTATAACCAAATCGTATCCCACAGCACAATAGGAGCATCGCAGAGTTCTTCTGATATCAGTCTGCACTGGGAAAACCATAGTGTCTTTCTTTTGAGAGTTTATAAACAAACCTTGCATACCTCATATAATTTAGAGAAACCAATCTATGCAACATCATTAGGTTTCTTTTCCAGTACACATTCCCATAACCTGTCAGCAAGACATATACTTTAAATTCAGAATAACTCAGCAGGCTTAATCAATATGGGATTCAAAAGAAACACCAGATCACTTTAAAACTGTATCAATGCATATGTTGTCAAGGTAATACTCAGATACCAGAGAAGGCATATGGAAGACTAGAGACATTAACCAGATGGATAAGACATGAAAACAATGATGACATGTCCAAATTTGAAAGCATTTTTCCTACTTCAAAGCATTAAAAAAAAAAAAAAAAAAAAAAAAAAATCAATGTGTGCATTAACAAAGAGGCATTTTCACAGTCCCTTTTTTATTTATCAGTTCTCAGGATAAAGATGACTGTTAATATATTAGCAAAAATATAAAGTTCCATTAATGATGAAAGACATTACTTAAAATTGATGTTATTTGCTATCAAAATTATGGAGAAATAATACCATGTGATATGTGAGATCATATACAACAAGGAACTTGTACAGCTCATCAGCAACACAAACTATAAATTGAAAGCTTTGTAAAGTTCTAACACTGCTCAGATAAGTTGGCAATTTAATTGCATTTAATAATAAACAATCAGTTCTAATAATAAACAATCAGTTCTAGAGAACTGATTTATGTAAAATTTGTTTCAATTATCTTTTTTTCTTGGTGCAATTACATAAATAATAGATTATTTGGTAAATCTTCTAAAGATATCCATAAGTTTACCATCACAACGGTTCACCTGTGTTGAATAAGCTAGTAGATGCTTGCAAATCATATATTATTATTGATAGACAGAATAACTCATGGCTGTAACACAGCTATTTGATAATTGACTTGTTTGGGAGGCACTATGTGGTATTGAGTACATTGAGCTATCTTTCCTGGATGTAAACTTTCATTCCTGAGATACTACCGAGATGAGACGTAGCATCGTGTTACACAACTACAGATGTTTAATTCCTACTGAAGTATTATCCCATAAACCAAGACTGCTATTTCAACATAGTTACTTTCAAATGTACCACTAATTCAACAACAGTGCTTCAGCAAAACTTTAAATCATATATAATTGGAAGGAGCTGTAGAATATGCAATTCAGTGAAGTTCTTTTAGGCAAAGATGTACCATTATTATAATAATTTTATAAAGATTCGCACAGTAAATCCTTATGAGAAATTTTACAAACACCCATCTCACAAGGAAGCATTAAACACCAATGTAATTGCATACTTAAAATAAAAAGAGTATGACGTCTGAGAAGTGTTCAGTGTAGCTCTCAGACTTTATTAGGTTAATTAGTTGTGTTTTGTATATCACCACAGAACCACAGGGAGGAATGTGAGAAGCCACTGCCTTTTCAATTTGGGTTTTATACTATGAAATGCAGAAAAGAACCCAAAACAAAACAAAAAAAACCCAAAACAAAACAGTGAGGAGACAGACAGGAATATCAAAATATGAGAAAATTCAAGAACAGAGATGCCTAATTGCCTTCCAAAGCAAACACCTGTAGATTAAAGGAAATGGTTTTGTAATACATACCAAGTCTTGTCACAGAATCCAACATCTTTTATACTTAGTGTTGTGCCCAGGAAAATACTAGAATATGAAACCTGCATTAAGAATGAAACCAAAACGTTGCTTTCAATATAGTGTTTTTGAGCACCTGAGGAAATATTAAAAGATGTTGAGGCTGAACAACCACTCGGAAAGGCATGTTGAAAGGTTCTCCCCAGAAAAGATCTGAGGGAGTTGATTTTCCCTTAACCTGATATTAAACATAAGAATATGTACGGTTCTTTTGTTGTAGAAGAGGGGATATGGCTTGCAAAGGGAAAGAAACAATGGGCAGTCTCAGAAATCTCACTATTCAGAGACTTATGCATGAGTTACAAATCTACTAAGGAAACTCTGAGCAACTGTCAATTTAATACTTGAAATCAGACATTTGAAATCCAAAACTCAAGCACACAAAAATTTCTCCAACCATAATGATGGCACCTTTTTCATTATGGCAAAGCAGCCATCTTTTGCCCAGTTATTTCTATACAGTACAACAGGCTTGAAATAAAATTTGAGGTTATGCAGGTTGATTTGGAGCACTAAGAGTCTTGTAAGTATCTCCCGATACAAAACCTGGTCCACAGATTTCAAATGTCAAGTCCAACATCTAAGACAAGGCACTGATTTAGGAAAAGACGTCATATCGTACCGTTTTGCACAAGAGAACCTTGGCACACTGAGATATCTCATCACTGTTAATGCTAAGGAAGTCAGATACATACACATATAATACCTCTGTAGTGTTGCAAACCATTTGTTATTTAATAGCTGGTTATTTGAATAGTTTTGCCCAAAGCTTCTACTTGAGTATATTTATTGTTAGTAAATTTTAATTAATATTATAATAAATCCATAAACTTAGAGCTGGCATACAGGGGTCATAAGATTTTGCTAATATGCTCCTTTCTCTTGTACTCATTAACTTCTATATAGCAAATTTGGCCTTAATGCATTTATTCTTAGGTTACTGTAGTATAAATTAGAAAAGTGTCACATCCTATATTTTCCTGGAGCTTGAAATGATGCTTTTATTTTATTCTCATTTATTGTCACATTTCATTCTCATGTAAAGTGTCTTTACTGATGTACATACTTCTTCTTAAGTCAGTGAACCCACTGGCATAAGAATAAAAATGATAGATTTATTTCATATATGACTATCATATGATGTCACCTTCAGGAAAAAAGGAAAATTCACTGAGCAATTCAGTGATGGTGGAACTGCAGGAGTAACAACTTGGTTGTGGGATTTAGCAAGATAATTTTTGATACTTGGAGATTATTATTGCTATGGTAACACTTGCAACATTTATTTCTGCAAAGTCTTTCACTGAAGAAATGAGATTGTACAAATACAGTTTAAGCAAAATACACACACACACACCCACAGAACTGAAAAATAAATGCAGCCTGAACAAAGACACTTTGGGCTTTAATTAAATAGAGCACTTTGAGATATATTGTCATAAATGCATACTATTTCAAACATGCTAGGAAAAATTTCACTGTCATTTAGCACTGATTATGCTTAAATTAGGCATAAAGATAAAGCACATAAAATCTGTTTAAAGTGTAAATTCTATTGATGAAAAATACATCCCTACTTTTCCTGCTACTAGGTTCAGGGCTTGCAACAACGTGACTCAGTTTAGTACGACAGCACTTAGAGACTTTTGCAGTTCCCAGATGGCAGAGTAGACACTGTGGGCTGTTTTTCCATCATCAGATTTGGAGCTGCTGCTGCTGCCACACTGCTGTCAAGGTTCAACTGTGCTGTGGTCAGGGTGTGTAATGCTAGCTGGAATAGCCTGACCTATTCAAGCTGCACTGTAGGGTGGTCAACAGGAGTGAAGAGAAGGATTTGGGAACAAACATTCTAGTTTCTAGCGCACACCAAAATTTGTGCTGACACAATTTCCTATCCCTGCTGGCTTGATTAAAGATGTAACCAAAGTTCTCCACTGCAGCATAGACTTGCCTTGACTTCAGAAGCAAAGTTAGTTTAACTTGGCCTAGAAATCATGGAAAATTTCAGAAAGGGACATGCCCTCTGTAATGTTAGAAATACAATGCCTGTTATGTTGCCGGGTTTTCAGTTTTGGTCAGAGACTACTAAAAATCCAACCACATATAAAGCAAGTCCCAGCTCCTGGAATACTATGATCTCATGATCAGCTTGTATTTCTGCTAATACATACTAACCGTGATGAAAACAGTTTCATAATTGTGGAAATAAACTTAAAATCTGGCTCAGTAAACAAAACTTTTAAGACAGGTGAGGTTTTTCTTATTTTCTATATGCACCATTTTGTGTGTCCTGAAAAACAATTTGGTTTAGCAATATTACTTATTTCCCCTTCATTCCCAGATCTACCATATCCCATACATATTTAGTTCTTAGTCTTACAAACGCTTATGTTTTCCTCTCAAGCCATGACAAAGTTACAAATTATTTTTGCACAGTTTTTGCCAAACTGAAACTAAAGGTTATAGATTCACAGCTGCACTTGTCTTATTTCAATACAGCAATATTCTTAACACAGTGCAGCTCCAGCATCCTAGGGATATCTGGTTAATAATAAGAACTTTAACAATATCAACATGGAACAAAAATGCTAAAATGTTTGAATGTAAAAGGCTAAAAATTAAAATTCAGCTT
>JBCJKH010048811.1:0-57716 GCA_039877255.1 Loriculus beryllinus
CACGTTTCATATCTTGTTATCCAGAGGTCTAACTTTTCTGCATTTATCATGGCAGCTCATATTTAACCATAAACCATTAAAAATAAAAATTGTTTTGTAAGGGAAAAAGGAAAAATATAATTAAAAAATGCTATTTACCAAGTAAATAATTACAAGTTTCCAGAGTAGTCAGAACTGGAAAGCACAATAAAGTCCTCGTTAAACCATATTTTTGGCAACATTAAAAAAAAAAAGTATGCTAAATGTATCCACCCAAAGTGGAACTTGTGTTCCTAACCTGGCATACTAGCAATTGAGATCTGTCCTTTGAAGTATGTGTATCCTTAGAATATGCATACAGCTTCCACCATCTTCACTAAGGACCATATCTGTATGGAATGCCTGGCAGAATGTGCCCTGTATGGCAGAATGTGCCCTGTATGGCAGAATGTAGCTATAAATGGAAGGAACTAATACATCTGCATAAACAATGTAAAATGTGAGTGAGGTAACCTAAATAGTTTATACAAGGACAAGATGACTTTTTAGATATATTTAATGACAAGGTAAGTGACAAGCTTTCAACTTGTGATTCTTCCAGTACATCCATATCTTCTCAGTCTGAATCTCCAGAATGGTACCTCTCCTGCACTGCAGCACTAGAGAGTCTAAGAAGTCCATCTCTTGATCAAACAGGGATGTCATATGCTTCCTACAAAAAGATATTATAAGGAAAAAAAAAAAGTTCCCTACTTAAAAAGACCAAACTGTCGGAGCCAAAGAGAAGTCAGACTCAATAACTACTTCACAGTCTTGACTAATTATCCTAGGACAGGAAGTGCAGAACATCTTTTTTAAGACGCTCTTTGCAGTTGGAATGACACTTTAGGTTGTGACCCAACTCTGTAGGTTCATGCACAAACTTGCATGAGTTCTGAATATTTTCCACTCATTTGTAAGGATTTAGTCACAAAAGCATTGTTTCATATTTTCATGCTATATTTCAGTCAGCTTTTAATGAGAAATTTGCTAAGAATGTGAGGTAATGATGATAAGACATATGTCAAAGTGGGATTGGACTACACGAATTTTTCAAAGTCCCTTCCAACTCAAACTATTCTATAATATGGTGACAGCCAGCATGGCTTCACTAAGGGGAAATCCTGCCTGACCAATTTGGTGGCCTTCTATGATGGGGGAACAGAACTGATGCACAGGGGTAGAGCAGCTGACGTCATCTCCCTGGACTTGTGCAAAGCATTCAACACTGTCCCATACGACATCCTTGTCTCTAAATTAGAGAGACAACAATTTGAATAGGTGGGCCACTTGAAGGATAAAGAACTGGTTGGATGGCTGCACACAAAGAGTTGTGGTCAATGGCTCAGTGTCTGGCTGGAGACCAGTGACGAGTGGTGTCCCTCCGGGATCGGTGTTGGAACCGATCTCATTCAACATCTTTGTTGGTGACATGGACAGTGGGATTGAGTGCGCCCTCAGCAAGTTTGCAGATGACACCAAGCTGTGTGGTTTGGTGGATACGCTGGAGGGAAGGAATGCCATCCAGAGGGACCTTGACACGCTTGTGTGGTGGGCTGATGCCAACCTTATGAAATTTATCCATGCCAAGTATAAGGTCCTACACCTTGGGTTGGAGCAATCAGAGACACAGCTACAGGTTGGGCAAAGAGATTCAGAGCAGACCTGCAGAAAAGGACTTGGGGGTCTTGGTCAATGAGAAACTTGACATGAACTGGCATCAGTGTTTGCTTGCAGCCCAAAAAGCGACCTGTATCTTGGGATGCATCAAAAGAGCGTGACGAGCAGGTCGAAGGAGGTGATCCTGCCCCTCTGCTCTCGTGAGACCTCATTTGGAGTTTTGTGTGCAGTTCTGGTGTCCTCAACATAAAAAGGACATTTAACTGTTGGAACAAGTCCAGAGAAGGGCCATGAGGATGATCAGGGGCTGGAGCACCTCCTGCATGGAGGCAGGCTGAGAAAGTTGGGGCTGTTCTGTCTGGAGAAGAGACGGCTGCGTGGAGAACTCCTAGAAGCCTTCCAGTATCTATATGGGGCTTATAAATATGCTTGGAATGGACTGTTCTTTAAGTGCTGTAGTGACAGGAGAAGGGGTAACGGGTTCAAATTTAAACAGGGGAAGTTTTGATTGGATGTAAGAAGTTATTTACTGTTAGGGTGGTGAGGCCCTGGAATAGGTTGCCCAAGGTAGCTGTGAATGCTCCATCCCTCACAGTGTTCAAGGCCAGGTTGGACAGAGCTTTGAGTGACATGTTTCAGTGTGAGGTGTTCCTGCCCGTGGTGGTGGGGGGGTGAAACTAGATGATCTTAAATTCCTTTCCAACCCTAACTTTTCGATGATTCTATTCTAGCCACAATTCACAAGATGCAACTGCAGTAAATGAAGCCTTCAGAAATAATGCAGCGTATTTGCAAAGGAGTTGCCAGACACATAAAAGGAACCAGATCTGAGAAGGTAGGATGACTTGAGGAGAGCTGCAAACCATTGAAAACTCAGTTTAATAACTAAGAATCTTGAAACTGTTGTAAATTGAAAAGACTCATTGGAGGGATGGCAAGGGGCTTGCTTTAGAGAGCTTTTAATGAATCTGATAATGAAAAAGATGAGTTAATTTTTAAGGCTGTAGTTGAATTCTTATATGCTGTTCTAGATAATGAAAGATGGAAAGTTAATTTGAGGTTGGTTCAGAAATGGATTGGAAGACACCATTTGAATAAGTTCGGCGTAAGATTGTCAATCAATATTTTCCTGTTGACATGTTCTGTGATCTGAAGTTTCAAAATCTGTTCAGCTAAATTGTGTAATCTTGTTGATTATTTTGTTAATTTTTCAGATATAATAGTAAATATGTAGAGACTCATTTTCCGGAGTTACTTTCAACTTTGCATGTTTCAAAAGTAAGTGCTGACTTAAGGCTCTGGATGCTTTGGTTCATGTCTCTGCAGTTTAAATTCATTTATCTATTTTTTTCCTTGCTGTAAAAGGCATCTGACTTGTGTGCATGCTAGTTCATCAAAGTCACTTAATAACACTAATTTGGTTTATATATTTCACCATAAGCTATGCTATTTCAGTACAGCCCTCAATTTCACACCCTTGTTTCTCTGCAATAGACATCTATATTCTGTCTCATTGTCTTTCAATATATGAAAGATTAGTTAAGATTTAACAGAAGATGTCAGTCTTTCTCCTTACCTCTTTGTTTAATGTCCATCTTAATAATGCTGTTCTTAATATGAAGAACATTTCCCTGAAGGATTTTCCAGTTTTTGCTATACTTCTCATATTTGATGATAACAAACCTCTATTGATTATTTCATTACCAATACTTCCCTTTTGTCACTGGCTCTCTTGCCATGGGAAGACCTATGATTATTCTTTTCAACTGATAAGAATACTTTAGATAATATTTTGAAATATCTTTTTCTGGTTTAAGTTGCAAATTAGTCTTCTTTTCTGTGTAGATGGGCTCCTCATAAGTCTTATTTAAAATTCATGTTTTATGTCAAGAGGGCAAAATTAAACCTTCTTTGACCTGCATTTTCATATATATCTATACGTATATTACATATATCATATATAAAAATATATACTATCTATAATATTTATTTTTTTTCCAAACAAACTTAGTAAATAGTGGGTTTGTGGTTTTTTGGGGGGATTGTGATTTCTTTTTTTTTTTAATACATCTGCATGCGATGATTTAGATGCTCTTCTAATTTTCTGATTTAATGCTGCCAGACAGTAATAATGATTGCACACCAGGTACCTTAATTTATTTTCTTTTTTTTATTCTACTTTTCAGATAAACTGGTTAACCAGTTTGATGAATTCTGATATGGTGGAATGGTATGTTGTAAATAGAACAATTCATCTTTTCTCATTTCACCTGCTGCAACTTTGCAACAAGATTTATTCAGTTTTGAGATAGTAGGAATAGGCAGAGACAGAATGGCATTTTTAACATCATTTGTGCACTTTCCACACCTATCATTCCTGAAACTGAACATGTATGAGAAAATAATTCATTGACTAATGCCATGTATTTATATTTATAGTCTGTTTATGCTTAAAATAAAAGTCCCAATACTTTGGTTCTTAGAAATTCTTTTTTTTTTTTTTTTTTTGTTTTTATATTAGTCCTCTGGGTTTTAATTTATGCTTGAAATAGTAATCAGTATTAATTCTTTATATAAATATAGATGAATTATATTTCCTCTTTTAACAGAACAAAGAGTATTAAATTGTTTCTACAATGCTTTAAAGAGTAGTTTTCTCATTCTTTACAGACATTGGAGGATAACGAGAGGCCTAGCTTTTAGGAGCCAAATATGTGCTGCTCCAGACATGATAGTTCTGAACTACAGCATAACTTCTCTTTATGTTTCTAAAAAAAAACTTTCAAATGCAATCAAAATATGAATAGGTGTAAAGATTTCCATATAATATGATCCCCATCAAGTAAAAATAAGATTTCCATTCCAATTTATAAAAGAAGTATTAATAAAAATAATCAACTTGTGCAAGTCAACATAGATTTTGTGCAATGCACAGCTAAACTTCCAGATTACTGGTCACAGAGTATGATAGACAGCAAACACATAAATGCTGGTAGAGTTACATGAAATGTAACAAGACAGCTTGATTTCTGGAAAAGTTGCATTCCATGCACACCCTCTTCCCCCCCCCAAACCTAAGGTTTTTGAAGATACTGAGAACAAATCTGAAAATCAAACAAGCAGAGATAATTGTGATTTTTTTTTTTTTTTAAAAAAAAAAACAAGATCAGATAGCTTGTTTGGAAAATACTCATCAATCAAGAATCAAAATTAAATGACACAGATAAAATGAAAGATGCAAGAATTTGAACTCTGTTGTTGAAATACTTATAATACCTTTCAATCCTCTAAATATCTGTAAAGCTCTTATTCATCAGTGTAACTTTTCTTTCTCAGGTTTCTGTTCCTTTTCACTCATACCATGTTTGAAACCCAAAAGCAACTGCAGCTTACCTTACTTCTGATTAAGAGTGTAGCATATATCACTATTTAATTCTACCATATTACCATTTCCTTTCAAAATAATCTTAACACTCTCAATATGCTTTTGCTCACAAGATGGAGTCTTATTTTGAGCAGCCTGTCTGCCAATGCAATTCAATGGGTCAGCTTCAGAACAACACTGGCATCAAAATAAGCAAGCTGAGATATGTCCATGTTTGTGTCTATACAGATGGCACTTGCATGATAAAGAATTTTTTTGTGAGCAAAGGGATAGTTAGTTTGAACCTTGTTCTCATGGCAGTGTTTCAAGACTAGAAAATTTAATAATGTTCATCAGAGAGCAAGCTATCTAGTGGGAGCTGAATTCCACCAAGAAAGTCTTTTGAAACGGCCTGTCAATGTTTCTTCAAGAATCATCAAGCACTTGAAATCTCTTATCTGTATTGGTTACACTTTTAGATGCTCTATTGTAATTAACTCGTGGGCCAGATACATAAGTGTAGATCTTATGTTCTTATGTTCTGCAGGACTTCAGATTAAATGCTTTTAATGATTTCTGAATACCTTAGAATTTAGCGCATATCTTCCTGTTAACTTCCTTGTTAACACTTCACACCTTTTTTAGTACATACAGCAAACCAAGATGGAGTAATTAAGACTTTCAGAAGTAACAATTAGCACTCCCTGTTACAGTAGCCAGAAAGTCATGGGCCTGGTGGAATGGATCTAGAGGAGGGCCACAAAAATTTTCAGAGGGATGGAAGACCCTGTGAGGAAAGGCTGAGAGGGTTGGACTTGTTCAGCCTGGAGAAGAGAAGGCTCCAGGAAGGCCGTACCGTGGCCTTCCAGTACATGAAGGGGGCTTATAAAACATACGTGGACAGAACTTTTAGTACAACCTGTTGCAATAGGAAAAGAACTAAAGGAGAGCAGGTTCAGACTAGATATATGTAAAACATTTTTTCTTATGAGAGTGGTGAAACACTGGAACAGGCTGTCCAGAGAAGTTGTATATGCCCCATTCCTGGAAACATTCAAGGTCAGGTTGGACTGGGTTCTGAGCAACCTGATCTGGTTGAAGACGTCCCTACTCATTACAGGGGGGACTTGATGACCTTTAAAGGGCCTTTCCAACTCAACACATTCCATGATTCTATGAATGTAGGGACACAAACATCTATTTTGGATATTTGGTCAAACAGCAATATTTTGTGTTTCTAATTTACACATACTGAAGACAATGTTTTTGAGTTTAGTAACCCTGAATTATCTTAGTTCTAACAATTTATCTAATTCCTTTCTGAAGCCATGTAACCACAGAATCACAGAATCCCAAGGGTTGGAAGGGACCTGAAAAGATCACCTAGTCCAACCCCCCTGCAAGGGCAGGGTAACCTAGAGTATACCACACAGGAACTTGTCCAGGCGGGCCTTGAATATCTCCAACGTAGGAGACTCCACAATCTCCCTGGGAAACATGTTACAGTGCTCTGTCACTCTCACAGAGTTATCAAACATCATGTGGAAAAGAATCATAGAATCATAGAATAGTTAGGATTGGAAAGGACCTTAAGATCATTAAGTTCCAAACCCCTTGCCATGGGCAGAGACACCTCACACAGAACTGTGCCAACCAAGGCTCTGTCCAACCTGGCCTTGAGCACTGCCAGGGATTAAGAATTCACAACTTCCCAGGGCAATCCATTCCAGTGCTTCACCACCCTTACAGTAAATATCTTCTTCCTTATATCCAATCGAAACTTCCCCTGTTTAAGTTTGAACCCGTTACCCCTTCTCCTGTCACTACAGTCCCTAAAGAAGAGTCCATTCCCAGCATCCCTATAGCCCACCTTCAGATACTGGAAGGCTGCTATGAGGTCTCCATGCAGCCTTCTCCTCTCCAGACAGAACAGCCCCAACTTTCTCAGCCTGCCTCCATACAGGAGGTGCTCCAGCCCCTGATCATCCTCGTGGCCCTTCTCTGGACTTGTTCCAACAGTTAAATGTCCTTTTTATGTTGAGGACACCAGAACTGCACACAATACTCCAGGTGAGGTTTCACGAGAGCAGAGGGGCAGGATCACCTCTTCGACCTGCTGGTCACACTCCTTTTGATAATACCCAAAGCAACTAAAAATGAAGTAAAATGCCTCTTTCATTTTGGGTAATGCACACAACAGTCATTTTCCTGCTCATAGGGATACATCACACAGAAAGAAGGATAATGAAATTATCAAAATCATTAAGCTCTGTAGATGACCCTATGGCTTTTTGTCAGTCTCTAAAACTTTGACAGCAACCGTTTGAACCCATGTATGAAACATACATAAATCTCTGCTCTGTTTTAATTCCTTGATGCTTAACAACCTCACTGAGATCACATTTTTGCTTTATGAGGACACTGATTTGGCTACTTCTACCTCTATTTTTTTACAAAATTTCCAGGATTTGAATATACATGAAACCTGAAATTAGGTTGTGGCTTCAAATTTAGCATGGAGCAATAGATAGAAAACCAAACCACCACTGCATAAGCCTTATTTCCTTAGGAAAATATGGTAAAAATAAGAACATATGTCAAACCACAAAAACTGCTAAAGGATTCAGGAGGAGCTGCAGTACATGAAATTATTTTTCTTCCTACCCTTCCTTACCAAACTAGATTTAAATGGGCTGTATAGCAGTACTTATCATAAGGCTGTAATACAGCGCTGTGATCCACAGTAGTAACCATTTTGAATATGACGCTATTAACACACAGAAGTCATCTGTCTGTTGAAATTACATCAGACTATTCTATTCTGAGGTCAAAAATGTTTTTCCTTTCTCCATCTGCTACAGTTTTGGAGATTTATTGAATAAAGAAAAAAGTTCCAAACATCAGACAAACCTATTTTAACAAGTATATCTATCACAAATCTAATGTGTTGGGTGACTAATAACGGTCATGTGTGCACTGCACTTGCCAGAAGATATCAACATTTCCAAATAGTTACCACATTTACAATTAAAATAATGTATTTGCCAAATGTTTGGTTGTTTTTCTCTATTCAAGTGATGATTTCTCTTCTGGTCAAAGTGCAGAGCAAAATTTCCTGAGTATCAGAAGTAAAACATTAGGGAGAGATTCTAATGTCTGATAGAGCCTCATTCAGCTCTCAGCCATATAATATTGCTTAGACAGTATCAGGCTTGTCACTGTTGTAGGAGACCTGACAGCATCCTAACAAGGAACCTAACAAGGAAAACTGAAACGAAGCTTTAAAATTTGCCTCTTACAGGTGTCCTGCTTGTCAGTTGCAATTCTCCAGCTATTTCTCATGTTGCCTGATTTCTGGCTTCTGCTGACCCTGCTGCTGCCTTCGTCCTTCTATAAGTGATGGAGGCAGCAGAGGTGGCTGGCAACAGGAGTTTGCACACACAGCTCACATACCCCATGATAACTGGTGTGCAGAAAGCTTAATGTGTGAATGTTCCTACTGCGTTATTGTCTTCTGCTTTGGGACTGGCTGGGGCAGAAATGGGGGGGATAAATACATGACAACAAAGGATCAAAATTGCATTGCCTTTTAGTAACATTCCCTTCTCAGACCTCCCACCTACTTCCAGCACAGACAGCTGCAACTTCAGAGTAATGTGGGAGCTGATTTCAGAAGAGAAAACACCTGCTGATTGCTTCCCATGACTCCTTTGCTGCTCTAACAGCAACAAGGGATGTTGAGGGTGATTTAATGGTTTGCTGTTTCCATGTCCCACTCCTTCAGTCCATTCCAACTCATGTGTTGCTGCTGACACCATCCTGATCTTCTGGATGTTAGCTAGCTCTGGGCTCAATATCATCAGGCATTCTGGAAGAAGAAAATAATATATCACATTTTCTTCTTGATTTCTGGTGGCTGGCTCCCAAAAGAGGCTCATTATGGTATCAGATATATACAAGAGCTGGACTAAGAGATGCTGGAGGATTACATGGTCAAAAGGGGATGGGGACCATTAATCATGGAATAGAACCTTAGACCAGCTTAGCCACAATGTGAAACTCCTCCTGCAGAAATTAATTGTCAAGGATATGCTGGAAAGGGAAAGACAGTGTAACAGAAGGACAAGGTGTACATTAATCATCATTTGCTATTCTCGGTGTTCATTTGCTTACTTCCATGTAGGACCATGCTGAGAGTACAACTTAGGAAAGGCAACAAAGGTAGAGATAATGCCGTTACAGGGAAGATTTGGAAGAATTACCAGGTACAAGCTCCAGCTGCTGCTTTAGTATGTCTGTAGATGAACTCGACTTTAGACTCAGTTTCCCTGCTCAGGTTTCAAGCTGTTAGACAGTGCCTGCCCCAGGAGTCACATCACTGTGTTGCACTGACAGCATATTTTAGTTTAGTTTAGGCATTGGGCAACTAAGCAGGAGCTGACTTAATTCCATCATGTAAAAGGAGTGTATATTTGTCTGGTTAGACCTCTACATGTATGTTTGGCTACTTTCTCTAATGGCAATTTATCCTCCTGGACACTTATTTTGCTAGTTAATTTAAGTTCTATTTTATTAGTTTTATATACTTTTCCTCCTCACTCAGGGGAAGAAAAAGAAAACGTTAAGTGCAAACCAAACAATTCCAGCAAGACTAAATAATATCTTCAGGGGACTATAATATTGGCATTGATCATTTAATCATAGTAGGTTTTACCTTCACTAGAAGCATTGCTATACTTCAAGAGGCAAAACCACCTACTGCAAGGCTCTACTCTTCCCTTTCAGTGCATCCTTTCCCCATCACCCTTTCAGTTCAGACTTCCAAGTTTCATAAAACAGCAATATAACTTGCAGAGCACCTGAGGTGATTTCCACGTATTCATTGCTGGTAAGGGCTCAGCTGAAGGATCATGTTAAAACCTGCATTTCAAGGATGAAACTGTCCACTTACACACATCCAGCAGATAATCAGAGACCTAGAACATTCAGCCTACACAAGAAGTTTGAGTGAATGAGACAGAAGGACTGTAAAGAAATAAAGGCTTAGAGAAGGTAAAATCAGGGTTTTCAAATCCATAAAGGGTTTCTGTGAAGGGGCAGGAACAACCTATCTGCTTTCAGGATCCTTGTTAGCATAAAGAGCAAAGTATTTCATTTGCAGCAAGGAAGATTCAGACAGGATATAAGGATTACCATAAAAGTTAAGTAGTAGATGGATGGCCTACAGCATGCTCAAACCTCCAACAATGGAGATTTTTAGAAGACACATCAAAATTTGCCTACAGGTGTAGATGATACTGCTCCATGTCAGGGGTATGTACTAGATGCCTTAGAGGTCCTTTCCAGCCCTCTGAGTCTGTGAACCTCTGTGCATAAGGTTGCAGAACAGATATGGCCCCAGCAGAAAGAGTCACATGTTGGTACTGGATTTCTGCATTCAAAGGTGCCCCTTTGTGTGGCTGTGGCTGGGTATTGCAACATTTTCTCCTTTTTAAAAGAAACCAGAACTGTATTTATGCTGTAAAAGTTTTCTTGAAGGGAAGAAACACACAGAACTATCTAAAGGATGATCAAATTCCTGTTTTTCCTCAGCCACCACATGATATTTCTGTAGCTGATTTGATGTGACTGAATTTTGTTCAGCTTTCACTAATTTTATACTGGGTTTTGTGTCCTGCCTTGTCTCAGAGGGGCACAATCTCTGCAAGAATTATTAGAGTGAAATATAGCTGCAGCCTCAACTATTAATTGTCTATAGTGAAGACCCAGGTTTTGTTACACTGAATCCAGGGAAGGAATACAAGCAGTTTTGATGTTTATACACATATATATGTATATACATAAACCAGAGACATCATAAAACTGAGCATCTGCATTTTGTACTTGCAGAAACATACACAAACCCTCACTTCAGATTGCATGAGTTCCAGTTATCTGATATGCCTGTGATAAACATAGGGGTCATTACATTCTGAGTCATTGTCCAGAAGAAAATAACTTAATCTTCTTATAAACTAAAACATTAAAAAAACCCTAAAAAAGGCATTTTTGAGATTAATGCATAGATGACTTGAGATTTTGGAATATCCTGATGAATAAGGTCTGTTTACTGTGGACAAAAGACAGCGACTGCACTTTGGCCAGTCCTTTCTAGCAACTCTCTGAGGACAAACATCGCTTTATTCTGGCCTTGGTCCAAGTGAACCCACTGCTTTCATCAAGAGCATTTCTTTAGGTACTCTGACACAGTGGCAAAGGCACTGCAAATGTGATTAATGACAATGGGAGAGGATAATAAAGGTTAATGCTTGTTCAGCTGTATGCTACAGCTCTTAAACCAGAGGTTTGGATGTATACTGACCAGCTATTTCACCTATTCATGCATGGCAGTTTTCAATATGTCAGATTGAGATTTTTCTCGAGTTCCGGTAGGAAAAAGTAACAGAGATGGGCAGAGTAATTGAAACTCTATTAGTCCATCTTCGTGTTGTTATCTAACCAAAATCATGTGAGCTGGATGTCTGGGGCCTCAGTACATACCTCATGATTTATGTATGCCAAAAGCTGCTTTCAAAAGTACTCATCCTTTTACCATCTCCCATGAGCATCAACATGTCCAGTGTTTCTATCAGGATGCCATGTATTTATTTTTCACATTGCTCATGAGG
This sequence comes from Loriculus beryllinus, assembly GCA_039877255.1. Taxonomy (NCBI): domain Eukaryota; kingdom Metazoa; phylum Chordata; class Aves; order Psittaciformes; family Psittacidae; genus Loriculus; species Loriculus beryllinus. The sequence continues at coordinate 11,671 of JBCJKH010048811.1, forward strand.
AAAAGCTGCTTTAATAAACCCACATGGGGTGGCAAGCAGTGTTAAGTAACAGGAGTTCCCTGTTGATTATCCCATTCCTTCTCCTCCCTGTGGCAGAAACAGATAAGACATGATTTTTCTACCAATTTCATTGACATGAAAATAACCACTTTTAAAATCAGGGCTAACGAGCTAGAAATGTACAACCAAAAATTACTGAAAACCTGTAAATATGGACACTGAAATGCAGCTATTTGACATGCTGAGCCACAACAATGACACATGATTTATTGATTAGTTGCCATCATGTGATGGATGCTCAGCTAGTCATTTAAAATATTATCTTGGAAATCTTCCTGTGAATAAAAAGGTAAAATATAGGCTTTATGTTAGTAGTCAATACTTTATTTTTCTATCTTAACTGATGTGTCATTGATGAATTCTGGGTGGTCTCAGCCTTTAAAAATGATAAACACTTCTCTAATCCTGTTGTGCTATATTAGACTCCTGCTATTTTAGCTGTTATGCTTAACTACTATAGTCCAGATATACTTAAATAGTATAAATACAAAATTTCTATATTATATGTTCAGAAATTATTTATTATACGCTATCTGAGGTTACTGATGTAAAAACATTCGTTATTTCCAGCATAAAATAGTTTAATCTGATTTTCCATTTCTGAACAGAACACTGTAATCATGCACTCTTACTTGTAATTGTCTTCCCACAGCCAAGCTCTCTGTAATGAAACTAGTTCAAATATTAGTAGATAATGAGAGTCTATTATTTTTTTCTACAATATAGATATATTTGTAACAGCATGCATGGCAGTCAACTAACTCTAACAGCCAGTTCTCCAACTGGTTGCAGAATAAGCAATATCATCAAGTGTAAGCATATCGGCTGTGGTTAAAATGAATGGTTACTGGGTGATAACAGAGCAGTGGCTTTTGAACTTAGCTAGGCAGCTGCCTTAATTACAGTTGGAAATGCTGGTTTGTCTGGTCTGCATACATACAGGTGTGTGTGTGTTTGTGAAAGGTCTCTTAAAAAAGGAGGAGGACGAAACAGGGCAAGGACAAATACTGTCAACATTTTACATTCATTTTAGCTACATTTTGAAACACCATGAAACTTTCTGTTGAAATTTCTCATCATATTTTGATTTTTTTTTTAATTAAATTACCCAAAAAATTCAAGGTAGCATTAAAAAATACAAGCATGGCCTGTGTGAACCTCTCCATTACCCAAGGATCTCTTAACCAGGCTCACGCGCATTTGGGTACAACCAAGGCAACGTCAAAGCGTCAAGTCTTGACTGTGAGGGCTGCGCCTTGTTATAGTTGTACTCATGCATATGGACATCACACTCATCCATATAAGGCTTTTTGTGGGTTCCACATGGAAATTGTATCCAGAGCGTGCTGGTTTTCTATGTCTTACCTTGGTGCAGCAATTTATATCTGTAGTAAAGTACATGCAAAAATGTCTGCTAAACTAAACAAAAGCTATGTTTGACCGGGTAACATTTTGCACAGGGGTAAACAAATGTATCATTTGAGGGTCAGAAAATTCCAAACCCCAAAGTATTTTCCAGCATCAAAGGGAAATAATGAAGGGAATTGTGTAATTAACCTTAGGTTATTTTACATTTTTCTGGATTGTTGGAAAATGGGCACTAAGAAATCCATCAACCAAAATACCCTGCCCCCCAGATATATGCAAACTGATCTGCCGTGTGAGTTTGGTGCAAAGGACATGAAAGTCAGGATGTGCACAGTGACATTTCACAAATCTAATAATAACACCTTAGATTTATCTGGCACTTTTAGACCAGAAAAGAAGTAGATCCCACGATGATTTATGGACTGTAAAAATATAAATATGTATATCCAGGTCATTTCAGTCCCCAGTGGAAGATGATGCAGAGTCCTATCAGAACCAAAGGCATCAGATGGAGGGTGAAAAAGTCTGCAGAGCCCTTGTTTATACCTTAACCAAGAGACTAAAGCCATTCACGCAGTGTCCTCCTTGTGCTCCTTGCGCTCCTGTTACTGATACATTTCTTATGAAGTAGGCAGCAGCAGCAGTGCTAGAGCAGACAGAATCTCAACTACAGCTGTTGTCTGGTACAGCAGACACGTTGCTTATGTGAGGAAGAATCCCTTTTCCCTTTCTTCCCCCTCCCCATCCTTCAGAAGAGAGCTGAGATGAGGACATCCTCAGGCAGGATATAAGGAGGTTGCTCAGGCATTTAAGCAAGCAGACAATCAAAATTTTCTGCATGCAGAAAGTGCAATTTTAATGATTTTAAAGGATTTGAGGTTCTTTTTCAGCTGTTTGGGCTGCTCTGAGGTTATCTCCATGACCACAGAGCAACAACCTTCCTTCCTAAAGGCTGATAATCAATCATCTGGCTGTTCATCCGCCCATCAGTCCCTCATAAAAATGTCAGAACACATTGGCTACTTGCAAACAAATGAATAAAAGAGGTAGAAGCCTCAAACATAATTAAGTTCCCAGGGGTTTTGTGAGCATCAGTGACTAGAGGCTCAAATTAGTTTTCCAACAGAGAGAGATGCAGGAGGAACTGAGCTGTTGAGGACTGTGCTTGGCAGCAGCCAGTCACCCTGGCAGTGCAGGCAGCATCCACACCAGTGTGGATCTGCAGCAGCGGCTGCCGCCCCTTACCACCGTGGTGTCACATCGGACATGAAAAAGAGAAATGGGAGATGAGGTTATAGCAATGAGTGAGTCAGAGCCCAAGCCGCAGGAAATCTGGCTTCATTAGTTCTGTTCCTCATGGAACAAGGTGTTTTTAATAATGACAGCTGGAAATCTGGCTCTTTTTTACAGGCCTTGAAGGTCTCTGTGGTAGGAAGGATACTTATACTGTGTATTGGTGCCTTGGAGAGATAGAATTGAGAACGGATGTCACTGGGAAGTAAGCAGGAGAGAGGCACCGGCGTCACATCAGTGCAAAAGACAATAATGGGCAGAGAAAAAAACACAAGGATGCACATAACGACGTATGGGCTATAACAAGGTGGGGAAAGAAAGAGGGAGTGCAGAGGGAGGAAATAAATAGGAAATTGAAATCTGGACTTGACGCCTATTCACATGCAGTCCCATTGTCTGTGTCCTTACACAGGAGATGGAGAGAGCAAGGCTTTCTCCTTACACTGGGTATGTGTAAGCACACACCGGCAGTGCAGATTGTCGGCAGTGCAGATCCCCGGGAGCCTGGGAAGCTGTTAATCATTCAGTCCTTTACTTGTTGCTCTTTTCTAAGATTTTTTTTTTCCATTTAGGATTTGATTTGACTTCCTCTTTATCTTTTTTGGTGGGTGGTGATAAGGGAAGGGAATGATCCTTAAGCTGCAAATAGCAGGTTTTGATGTGGAACTGTTTATCTGTGTTATTTGGAAAGGTATCTCCCTGTATCACATACTTCTCCATGGGGGAGAAGGAAGATTTGCTGGCTGCAGTATAAGGCATGTGGGTGGGAGGCAGAAAACCATCTTAGGAACACTTTGCACCTCTGCAAGCAGGCCAAGTGCTGAATTCAGCACTGAATTCAGTAACAAAAGTTCTGTGGCACCCATTTGTGCCCCATCTGGCAGGAGCACAGGCTGATACGTCCCGCTGCTGCTTTAACACATCCACATGTGCCTGGCAGAACAGCACGTTATGGAGGCTTAGCACAGAAGACAGCTGTCCTGGGATGGGATGCTGCGTGGCCACCTCAAGCTCTAGTTCAGCTTCATAATCCCTGTCACACTCGGCAAGGTCAAATACACAGCAGGTAATCGTTACAGACTGGAGGAGGATTCAGCACAGGCTCAGTTCACCATCTCCTCTTTTGAATTAAATAAACTGTCACCATTGCTCTGGCTCTGTGTGTGTCCATGGGCAAGTTTCTCAGGAAAAAAAAAAAAAGCTGCTATGAGGCCAGAGCAACAGAACCTGAGGAGTTGGAAGAAATTGTTCCAGCCAGAGGGAGCTGTGTGGTGTGCCAGGACTGGGCTAAAGCTTAGATTTAGCCTGGGGACAGACACTATGAGACAACATGAATATTGCAAACAGAGCCTTGGCCAGTGGCCACTGGATGGAACAGGGGAGGGCTCACACCTGGGGCTTCCCCCCTCAGTAGGCTGAGCAGATCACTAGGTTTGTAGCAGGCAGGGCTGGGGGACAAGTAAGAGTCCCCAGCAAAAGCCCCTGGGGCAGAGCGTGCTGAGAGCCAGGGATTCACAGGCCAGGGCAGAGGGAGAGCCGCCTGGCCGGTAATTCCAGGGCATTCTGCCAGAAGTTTGGGCACTACCTGGCCATAAGCCCAGACATTGAAAAGCAGCCTGGAAAGCAAGGTCTTACCAAGCCCATTAGCAACCTGTGAGCTTCTCTATCCCAGCCTGTGAGCTTCTCTATCCCAGATCTCTCCCAGGGCTTGCAGGATGCCTAACCCAATTATTCCTAAGTGATTCCTACCTCCCTCCTCTTCAGCTTCACCTTCCAGCAAGTGAAGGGGTACAGAGCAGGGATCCACATCTTCTGAAACACTCCAGTTATGACATTCTTTCTCATCTTAGCGTGACTCAGCCCAGTCGGGTGAAGAGACGGAAGGAGGCAAACAAACAAGAACAACGACCTTCTGGCGAAGGTTAATACAAAAGCTGGGCCAGATTGGTGAGCCCCAGTCAGCACAGCCTGCCTCCCAAGCACAATCCTAGAGGGAAAACCCCACAAACCACCATGTTCCGTTTGAACAGTCCCAACCCACTGCTAAAAGTGCGGTGGCAATCTGCACAGCCAAGGTCTGAAAGCCGGTTTTAACATGTCGAAGTCTCTCACTCTTGCCCAGGCTTTGGAGCTGATTTTTATCTATTTGGTATTGTTGCCATTCTGAGATGCAGGGGCAATTTTTCCACAACTTCCAGGGTTCCATTTAGAAGCGTGGCTTTCAGACCAGCTCTCTCCTGTTGTTTCTGTGAGAAGCCCAACACACACAGCATTTGACAGAGCTGCGCTCCAAGTACCAACAGCAGCTAATTAATTACTCCCTGCAACATTGCTGGTCCAAATTTGACTGATGGGAAGCTACTTACAAAGTCTCAACAACTTGCCCAAAGCTCACCTGAGCCATTCTTCTAAGACATCCCTCTTTTTAATAGTTCTCTCTATGTTATTTACAGTTGAGACAAATTTGACATCTGAATGTGAAGATCACAATGCTAAAGAAAGGTGATGTTGTGTGTCCACACCGGCAGGAAGTGGGGCTGTGCATTATCTCCTGTTGTCCGGGACAAAGATGCGAGTAATTTTCACGCAGGAGAGGGAACAAAGATCTTCTGAAACTATGGTGACGGAGAGTTTACCGGACAGGGATAAACCCCGGAGTTGTTCGAGTTTGCTAAAAACGTTGCCAGCGACATATTTTGGACCGCACAACGACAGGGCAGGGTGTGCGAGAAGGGAGGCAACCTCTGGGAGCCCAGGAGTCTCCGCTTAGGGGGTGAGGAGTGGAAATTTCGCTGTTCCCTCCATACCAAGGGGTGCCCCAAGACACCACTGGAATACGACGGGTACCCCAAAGGCCTTTGGCTACGGAACGGCAGGGTCTTATGCTGGCAGAGGCTGCCCGCGGAGCCGGGTAGCGCCGCGCCGCCAGTGTAGGGCAGTGCAGTCCCGTCGCCGCCGCTCCGCACCCCAGGGACCCGCGGGGCTGCGCTCCCTCCCTGCGGCGGAGCGGCGGCGGCCGTTGGGGCTGGAGCAGCCGCCTCGACCAGATCCAGATCCGGCCCCGGCTCCAAGCGCGTCCAGGGGCTCCCTGGGAGCGCTCGGCCCGCGGGTGGCCCCGCTCCGCCGCGCCGGCTCTGCCTGGCTGCCGCGCAAAACAAAGCGGAGAGAAGGAAAGGAGAAGGGAGAGAAAGTGCGGCTCCTGCCTCCTCCCGGCCCTCCGCCTGGATCTCTCTGCATGAGACAGCGCTGCAAGCGGATCCTGACCGGGGGCAGGGGGTGGAGAGAGGAGGAGGAGGAGGACGGAGAGGGAGGGAGGGAAGGAGGGACGAACGGGAGCCTCTCTCCTTCCCTGGGCTGTTTTTTCAGTTTCCTGTCTCTCATTGTGCTCACAGCGGATATGTGCTGCGCCTACAGGTGTGTCCCCTCCTCGCAGCTTTTCCCCGGCTCCCCGGCGTAGGCTCCGCTGTCGGGGGGCGGCGGCGGATCGCGACCGTCATGTGATGATTAATTTCTCTCGGGGTGGTTTCTCTCTCCTCTCCTCTCTCCTCCTCTCTCCTCTCTGTGTGCTTTCCCCTCCCTCGCTCCCCGCCGCTCCCCTCCTTCCTCTCGGAGGTGGCCGTAGCCGCTGCCGCCTTCGCTCTGACTCCGGCTGCTGTGGCGGTGGCGGGGCCCGCCGGGAGCATGGGCGGCCGCCGGGGGCTGCCGTAGCGCCTCTGCCCAGCCCCACGCCGCCCACCCCGGGCTCCGGGCCGCCGCCGCTCGTGCTCCGCCAACTCGGACGGTCCGTGCCCGCGGGGCTGCCTCCCGCCGGTGCCTGCACCTGTTGAAGGTAACGCAGCCCCCAAGCCCTGCGCGGCGAGCCTCGGGATGCGGCTGGGGAGCGGATTTCGCGGCGGGGTCTCCCCCGTGTTTCCCTCGCTGAATCGTGGGCACAGCAACTTCCCCCTCCTCGGCTGCGGGGCCGGGTGTCTGCGGGTAGGGCGGTGGGGCCGGGGCGGGGAGAGGGGGTGCTTCCGCCGCGCTGCCCGGCCCCAGATGGTTTTGGTTAAGTGGCTCCTGAGCGGCGGCTCCGGACCCGCAGCGCCTTCCCCAAGCGGCCCCGCGGGGCCAGGACCGGCTCGGGGCGGCGGCTCCTCCCGCCCGGGAGCGCCCGTTCCCGGCGGAGCGTCCGGAGTTCCCTCCGCTCCCCGCAGCCGGAACGGGGCCCCGCTGGGCGGGGGTCGATCGCTCTTCCCGGGAGTTTCGCAATCCCGGCGGGCGGGCGGCCGGGGTCAGCGGCCGTGGTGCCGCGCTCCTCCCGCATACCGCCGGCTCGGAACCGCCTTCGGGCTTTCCTGGAAGCGCGTTTTGTCTCTTGGCGGAGGCAGCTTTAAACTTTTCTTTCCAAGCTGTTAATTAGCTATGCCGTGCTTTGCGCGTGTTGCGTGCAGGCGAATGAAAGTGCGAGGCTGAAGAGGCTTGTGACTCAAGGAATAGTTATTCGGGAGCTGCAGAACACCTCTGGTTGACTTGTCTAGCTGGGCTGTACCTGTGACTTGTGACTTTGCCTTCTCCGAAACTGCGCCAGTCTCGGTGACACCCAGAGAGACAAGGGATTGATACCGATGCGTCCTTTCTGGGTTAATCAGACACTCCGGAGAATACACAAAAACGGAAGTGTAAGTTTATCAAATCTCATGGAAAATAGCGTTGCCTTTGTTGTCTGTGAATTACAGCCCTACGGTCGCGTCCCTGTCACCGAGCTCCTCACCGAATGGTAACTTGCTTGTCAGGGAACTTGGTGCTTTTGTAACTAACGCTGTTACCTTGTATGTGATGGTTAGCTTGTTGAACACCAGAGGGAACTCTGGATAGGTAATTCATTCGCGGGAGATACATGCTTATTTTACTGTTTATGTTCTCATTACAATGGAATCTAGAAGGAAGCAAAGGTTGGTAAGCAATAGGCTGCTGGTATGTACCTAGGATTGGCTTCAGCTTGCTTCACAGTTCTGAACGCATCAACCCCAAAGCTGGGCTGAAAAATCTTTTTTTCTCCTTCCAGAGCTTGAAATATATAACTAGCCTCGCAGGAGCAGGGTTGTGTACCATGCCGTAGGCTGGGTGAGCCATTCTTTGCAAGGTAGGGAGTGAGGTTATACGCACACTTACTGCCCAGCCTGCCTCTTGGGCTGCAAGACAAATCCAGTGTGGTTTTGAGTACAGGGGCTGCTGCCTGAAAAAGCCAGAGCAGAGCATTCTTCCAGCCAAAACAAAAGGGAGGAAGTCTGCTTCCAAGCCTGGCAAGGCTTGTTCTCCTTGACTTGAACACTTGTGGGTCTGAAGCCCTGGTGGGAACCTAGTTTGACTGCACGTGAAGTAGAAAATTATCTTTTTTAGAACGTATTACTTAAACCAATGCAGAAAGTGAGTGGTGGTGGTGTTTTGGTAAGGAGCTTAAGTAGTGGCTTCCACCACCAAAAGCTTTCTGTATGATCTGACATAACTGTAAGAATCTAGAGTCAACCCACCAAAATGGGATTCTGCATTTGGTAGTAAAGTGAATGCCCAAAACACTTGAAGCTTTGGATGCTTGTGATAGTCTGTGACAGTGTTGGTAATCAGACTTTCTTGATACTTCTGTATTGTTGATGACATGGAAAGGACAGCACAACAAACGTGCTTCTGACTCTGACTTATGCTCCAGGGGCTGAGGCATCCAGCTGTTCATCCTGTCCCTTTGCCAGAGGTTACTCTGCCATTTAGCCTTGTTTCCTATTGGACTTTGAATCTGCCAGACTTTACAGCTTGGCATCTGAATGTAAACTGTGTTTTATGGCTGTTTGTGTTAATGTGTAATGCTGTGAAGTCCAGCAGCATGAGCCTCCTGCTTATCTCTGTCCTGGCAGAGGGATGAGGCAAACAGCTGGGGTCAGCTCAATGGAGCTGCGCTTCGGGACCAGAGCCTGTAGGCACCTGTGTTCTTCTGAAATGGCAAATGTGACTTTGGAGAACTACCTTGTGTTGTGTCTTAGTGGACAGTGGTATCAGGGCAGCAGCTCTGCACAAGAAGAGACTCTGGTCGATCACAGCATGTGGGGTTCTGGGTTTCAGAAGGGCACAACAGATGGTCCACCCAAAAAGTCTTCTTCTTCCTCTCCTCCTTTATCCATTCTGGGAGCTAGCAAGTGAACAGAGGATTTTTTCTTTTAGCCAAATCTCACTTAGTCAATCCAACTTAAAGACCTATTATATAAAACATCCTCACTAAGGACACAGCCCTCTTCTACTTCAATTTAAGTGGGATAAAGGCTTTATATAGCTTTACAAAACTGGGAGCTCTTCGCCTTACATGCAGAAGCTCCCTAAGAACAAATTACATTTTAAAAGAAGATCTCTTATTGAATGCCTGTTAGGAACAAAAAAAATCCAGTGACTTATTGCTAATGGGTTTGGATTCTGGCTTGGTTTTGAGAAAATGGTTTGCATATTTATTTATTTTTATGAAGATGTAATGCTAAGCATCTGTATCTCTGTAACTGCTGTAATTTGGAACTTTTAAATTATTTATTGTATGAAGCACTGAATGAAGATATTTATTACACTGGTGTCACATTCTGAGTATTGAATTGTAATTGTAAAATTAAGGTAACAACCTTAAATTGGGGTTTGCAACTTTAAGCTCTTGCCAGCAAGCAGTTAATGGCAACATTAACTGCTAGTAAAGTAATTGCTACCGTTCTTTTGCTGTCATTTTGTTCTCACTCTCCTCCAGTCAGACTGTTCTGCAGAGATATAATGAATATTCACCAAAATAGCTTGGCATTGTCACTTATGCAATTCCTCATCAGATCCAATGTGTTGATGAGCTAATGTGCACTTGATTAAACGTACTTGATTTATGCAAACAAAAACCGTAGGTCCTTCTTGAAGTAAAGTTAGCACCTGCACAGCTGTTAGTGAGATGAGAGTCTAAATAATTAAGATGGAATTAAGTAAACAAACAACCCCAATGTGATGTTCCTCCTACTTGTTCACCTTTATCTTTTAGTTCAACTCAGTAGCTGTTGTGAAGCTCAGCTTATAGTGTGGGGTGTTCTATTTAAATGGCTGTTATTAGAAGAAGTAAAAAGAAAAAAAGGTCGTTGCTAGCTATAATAAAGCCACGGATAACTAGAATTTGTGGAGTATTACTCTAAGAGTTTTATTTAAGTATGAAGCTGGCTTGGACTTGACATTGGTCTTTTAATCCATGTTAACAAAGATATAAAACAAACACAGTCCAAGTAAGTCTTCGAGGAGGTGTCGGTTTTGCAAAAAGAACCCCAGCATCTGGGGACACTTCCAGGGATGGTGATTCCACCACTGCACTGGCAGCCTGTTCCAATGCCTGATCACCCTCTCTGTGAAGAAATTGTTCCTAATATTCAGCCTAAACCTCCCCTGGCACAGCTTGAGGCTGTTACCTCTTGTCCTATTTCTTGTTACTTGGGAGGAGAGACTACTTTCAGGTAGCTGCAAAAAGCGATAAGGTCCCTCTTGAGCCTTCTTTTCTCCAGACTAAACAACCTCAGGTTCCTCAGCCATTCCTCGTCAGACTTGTGCTCTAGACCCTTCACCAGCTTTGTTGTCCTCTCCTGGACCTGCTCCAGCACGTGTAGACAAGGTGGAAACAAGGAGTTGAAGATCGCTATGTTATCTAACCATCAGGCTCCGTGGTACAAAAAGTTTTTTGTCTACAAAGCTGCTCAGATCTGACTGAAAAAAGTGTGGAGTCTGCTCCTGGAGGCTCCAGAGGACGGATGGGGGAGGAAGAGGGCACATGCTTGCACAAGCCCTGGAGCAACAGGGAGGCTGGAGAGCTGTTCAGGAGATCTTGTGGGGTTTGGACTTAGTTTCTTTAGGTAGATAGTAATTTCAGTTTCTGTCTCTGCTGTTAAGCCTCTGAAAATACACAGCTTTCGGATCTCTCTAGGTTTCCATCTCAGATGACTGAGGGAATACTTACTTGTTGACATTATGTCCAAAAGTGCTTAACATTAGTAACCATTATGAAAAAAATCTCAGAGCCAGCTTGATGACCAGTCCCTGCTCAATTGCTCAACTGGAGACAGCCATAACGTGGGGCAGAGTTTGTCCCAGGAATGCGTCAGCAGAATTGAGGTCACCAGCCACATGCTCATTGGGATACTCAGTTTCACTTTTGAATTTGTCTTCTGGGAGCTGGTGCCAGGGTGGATTGATGATTAGCTCTGTACTGAGCTCCTGAGGCACCTCAGCACTCATCGGTGCACAGAGTCCACCTGGCACCTTCTGAGACATTTCTGACCTTGCTCCATCTTTGTGGTTGGCTTACAAGTTTCTGTCTTTCTGGATTCATTTTTAACATGCCTTCTTCCACCACCTGCTCTCAGGCAAACAGCTTTGCCATCCAGGAAACCAGTGAAATCACTAGTTTTGATTTATTCAATTGAAGTGTGTCGTCTTCAAAAAGTTAGTTACCTAATTAAAACTTTATTCTAGTGTTCTATTTGCTTTTTTTGTTGACTAGCATCATTAATATAAGGCCACAGGTTAAAGTTGGAATCAGTCAGTATCAACTCTGTGCCTGGCAAGACCATGTAGCAGGTCCTCCTGGAAGCTATGCTCAGGTGCATGAAAAGTAAGGAGGTGAATGGTGACAACCAACAAGGCTTCATTAAGCCATTTTGTCATGCCTGACAAATTTGGCAACCCTCTATGACAGCATTACAGCGTTGGTGGACAAGTCAAGAGCAACTGATGTCATCTATCTGGACTGTGCAGAGTGTTTGACACTGTCCCACATGGCATCCTTGTCTCTAAATTGGAGAGGAATGGATTTGATGGATGGACCACTCTGTGGATAAAGAATTGGCTGAATGTTTATACACAAAAGATTTGTGATCAACAGAGTGATGTCCAAGTGGAAATCAGTGATGAGTGATGTTCCTCAGGGGTTGGTATTGGGACTGGTGCTGTTTAATGTTTTTGTCAATGACCTGGACAGTGGGGTTGAGTACATCCCCAGCAAGTTTGCTGATGACACCAAGCTGTGTGGTGCGGTTGACAAGCTGGAAGGAAGGAATGCCATCCAGAGAGACCTTTACATGCTTGAGAGGTAGGGATAGGGCAAGGGGCAATGACTTTAAACTGAATAAAGGTAGTTCAGATATTAGGAATAAATTCTTTACCATGAGGGTGGTGAGACACTGGAACAGGTTGCCCAGAGCTGTGGCTGCCCCATCCCTAGAAGTGTTCAAGGCCAGGCTGGACAGGGCTTTTAGCAACCTACTCTAGTGGAACTAGTCTAGTGGCCCTGCCCATAGCAGGGGGATTGGAACTGGGTGATCTTTAAGGTCCCTTCCAACCCAAATTGTTCTATGAATCTATGACTCTGGTAATTTGCAGTGAATAGATCTTGTATTACTTGACAGTCACAGTTTTCTTTACATTGTTGGTATGTCATCTCTCTTGCTATTAGTTGTTTAAAGCTTTCTCAGCCCTACAACAAACCAGGAAGCTATGGAGAAGCTTTGCCCCAAAGGAAGTTTTCTGTCCTTCCCTTTTCCCTGTGCTGGACCTGCACAGGTCGACCTGTTGGGAGCACTCTGCCAGGTTAAATACATAGGAACTGCCGGTGATCAACATTACTTTAAATAAAAATCCATGGGATTTTTAGCACTTGAACTAAATTTTACAGAATTTACCTTTTTGAGAGAAGGCACGTTCATGCTTGTTGCTGAATAGATCTGGCTAGCATATTTCTAGTTAAGCTGTGTTAGGTCTATGTGATGATGTGGGTTGAAGGAAGCTCTCATAAACCTGACACTAATCTTACTATGTCTAGAAGAATCATTAGAGTGATAGCTCAGTCTCTTTGAGAAGTGATGCAAAAATCAAGACTTTTAACATTTGAAGTTTAATCTATCTATATTAATTGGCTGTGGTTTATGTATATAGAAATTTCTGAAGTGAACTCCTCTCCACTTCTTTTTCCATATGATTTTGTCTGTCTTCTAGATAGTTCAAGAAGACATATCTGTTCTGACAGATGTATGCAAGAGCTGTATATACAGAAGGTCTAGTTCTTGCATTACGAGTTGTATCACTATTTAGAATTTATGAAGGACCAGTTCTTTAACTGGTGTTTGCTCAGTGGGAAAATAGTGACTAGTTAAATGTATTCACCTGTGGGCAGAAAAAATGAAACACATTGATTTGGTAAAAAGAGTGCAAACAAAATACAAGCTGAGATCTGCTGTCCTGAAGGAGAAGGACAATTTAATAATCTTTTGCTTGGACATGGCCTAAACGTATGCACCAAATAGAAGTTTCTTTCCTGAAGATACATGGCGCTTGAGATGTTTAACAGTAGCAGACTATGGATTCCTTCAGCTTGTAATATTTAGTCCTTTCACTTTAGTGAATCTGGTTATGTTCATTGCAATTGGAAGTCCAAAGTGTGCAGCTTCCTTCTTAAATACATTAGAAGACCCTTAATTTGCCCTTCCTTAATATGTTGCCACATGTTGAACTCGTGCGCTATGTTCATTTAATCGGTATGAGACAAATTGGTAGAAACTTAATGTCAGGCCTGCTGAATTGTAAGGCAATGAAGGCAATAGTTTAACCTCTTCTAGTTCCAGTCTTGTGATATTATTAAGTAGCTAAAAAGCCTTAAAAAGTTTTGTTTTGTTTTGCTTTGGTTTTTTTTGTACAGTTTTGATTCACATCAGCAGCAATTTGACCTTTTTCCCTCTTGAACTGACTAACACCCCATGTAAACTCTGGTAGGATTGTGATGGGTACGTATCATCCTTACGGGCATTAACTACAAACCTAAAGAAGCAACGGAAATGAATGACTTTTCTTTTTCCTCCCAAGCATGCTAAATGGAGGTGGGTTTGTCTGAAAGGCTTTTACTCAGGCAGAAGGTGTCTTTGTGAGTACTTTGAAGACACTTTTCGAGAGTCAATAACTCTACAACCACAAAGCTGGCTTCGTAACTCTGCCATGTGCTCCAGGTGTTGTCTCCTTCTGCTCACCGAAGCTGTTGAGATGAAAACCCAAAAGACTTCACTTGCAGTGGCAACCCCATAGTACTAAATGGTGCTAGGAGTTTACTTATTAGTACATTGGATAAAATTCCAGAGAGATGATGTTTATGTTTATTAACAGGTGGCCTCTTTGTTGACATTTAGCTGGGCGAAGATCTGAAAGCATTTCACAGTCCATTGTGCATTTAATACAGTGTTCAGCAGCATTAGTGAAAAGTCAGGGCAGTACCCTTTTAGGTTGAGTTGGTTTGTTTGGCTTGCTTTTTGTTTTGTTTGCCATCAAGTCCTGCAGCTGTTTAACCATCTCACTAGGCTATTGCTCATGGGTTGAAGAAATCCTTGGGCTAAAGCATCTCTGATTCTGAAAAAACTGAGAAAAAGAGAATTTGTCTTTAAGAATGTTGTTCCTGTTACTTTCTTCCTTTTCAGTTTTATATCTCGTTTCTAAGAGAAGCCTTCTATGCTTTTGATTTACATCTGTTGGTCTCTTAAGTTGTCTTGTGGCTGTATTAAAGTGTTTTTTATTGCTGATGATCTTTTTTCCTTAAAGATGATGAAGTAAGCTGTCAGTTGTCTCTCTGGCTTATCAGAAGGACTGAATCTTTAAATCTGATTATACCTAATGCTTTTTTCTCTAGATGCTAATTGCTATTATCTCTCTTCTCTGCATGTTCTCTGAATTTCAACATGTTTTTTTGAGCATCAGCCATGGAGCTGGTTGCAGTATTTCAGTGTCACTGCTATTACGTCCCCCATCCTACCCCATTCAGTATTTCCATTCACTGTTATCTTTGCTGCTATGGACCACATTAGCCCTTTTAATGACAGCAGAAGCTTTGAATGTGATGCTTGAATGACATGCGAGGCTATGATGACCTTCACATGACTTTTGGTTTCCTTGCTTCTTAGGGTCATGGTCCTCTGATTTGCAAACCTTACCTGCATTCCTTGTCGCTGGATGCTTATGTCTATATTTAGATATCTTATGACTGATTGGAATGAGCCCAGTGTGACAAGTAATTTGCTGAACTTGTGCGATTTTCTTTCTATTTTTATTTATCATGCTACTAAACCATGTAATCCGTTAATGGTACCATCAAGGTCATGCTTATTTCCAGGTAGCTAACAAAACACGTCGATAGCATACATCATAATTCTAGTCATTGCGAGCGCAAAAGGAGCATTGCAGTTGCATGGTGATGTTACTCAGTAATGACACGTTTTTTGAGATCTTTCCTTTAATTAATTTTTAATATATTTGGCCTACATATTTTGATATTCTGGTTTTAAAATCCTATTGATTTGATGTTGTTTGACTGTTATGACACATCTCTAAGCCTTCAGTTGCTGTATTCAGTGCAAAATCAATAGATTTCACCTTACTTACTCTTCCCCCTTTTGCATTTATACAGATGAAAATGAGACATTTTCTATGATGTCTTGAGATACAAACTCCAAAATGATTCCTTGCTTAGGATACTCATAAACCCACTGAGCAAGCTATTTCTCTTTGATGGTGCATGTTGCCCAGACCCTTTTCTTATATCTTCTCTGAAGCATCTTTTCTGTGTCTCTCCCAGCAGGAACAAGTACACATCAAAAGACACTTCATCCTGGGAGCTATTTGCACAGAAGCCCGAGCCCCAAGAAGTCCCTTTCACTAGTGGTGGTCGCGCTGCTCAGGTGAGCTAAGAACTCATTTGGACAGAGGGTTTTTTTTTAACCTCCCTTTTTTCCTCCAAAGCAGTATGCTGCTTCCTGGAGAAGGAGGAGATCCTCTTGCAGAGCACTGCAGTGAAGTGCTTAGCACATTGAGACAGGAGATGGCTGTGTGGGGTTTATGTGCTTTTGGCTTAGGTTGAAATAGTACAGGCTCAAATTTAGTGGCATAGAGATGTATTTATTGTGTAATTGTCCTGGATATAGTCTTATTTAATAGTGATTTTTATGCATATTTTTATACCTCCTGGATCTGTAATGCAAAATGACATTAATCAACTTGTGCATGTGAATCATCTCCAAGGTAACTTAGTTATCAAAACATAGTATCTCAATTGCTCAGAGTAACACTTTCCACTTCTCTAATTGCACTTTTGCAATCTGTGTTGCTTATACTGCTGCTGTTCAAATTATTGTGTACAGGTGTACTTGTAAGGACTTTTCCAATTTACTTTTCCCAGTTGTAGCAATTAGTTATTATCTTTTCATTTTGATCCCAAGGCCTGTGTAATAAGTGAGTAAATGTAAACAGCATCCTTGAGACTGAACTCTTCATGGTATTTTCTCCTCCTGATAATTCGAAGAGGCAGACTGTGTTTTCTGTTGTCTGTGGCATAATTAATCCACTTGAATTCTACTTGAATGGGAACTCTGATATCAGAAGAGGGTTTAGCAGCCTTGAAAGTTAGGAGCTTTTGAATGAGGCAGCACGGAGGAGTACCTGTGCATTATTATTTAACTTCTTGGGAGGAGAAGAAGCTCGTAAATTCGTGGCCACAAATGGCTACGTACTTGCTTCCTTCCCCTCTCTCTCACAGATGTTTCTATTTTCCTCACACCTTTCATGTACAGTAGCTCGGTATGGGTTTGTTGTTTGCTGCAGTGTCTCTGTTCCAAACTGAGATGCTCTTACACCGTGCTAGTAGTTCAGTGGCACAGGTCACACAAAACAGGCATATCTACTGGAATACCAGAAGTCTGGTTGCCTTATGTGTAGATTTGGTGTACAGAGTGCCATCTATGTGATCCACTGTATGCGGTGGGGTCCTGTAGGTTTCTCACCAGGAACTTGAAGTATTCTGGCTTTGCTTCTGCCTTTAGCAAGTTATTTCATTTCACTATGATTTTTTTTTTTTTATTTTTTTATTTTGGCACTGCTGACTTGGGGGCATTTTGGGGAACCTGTATGTGAAAAGTACAACGTAGCGGTATTTTTTTAATATGTAAGTTGGGCAAGTGGATGCTGCAGCATTCCTTCTTGATGAGGAAGGATGGGGACCTGCTAATTCTATTAGCTATCCTGTGTCCTCTCCCCAAAAACTTCTATGCAAAAGCGGACCTGCATCCCCAGATTTCTTGGCTTGAGCAAAGCCTTCCACAAAGTACTTTCACATCAGGCTCTCTGTACCCATGAGATGACTTGGCACAGGATGTAGTGTTTCTGTTCCAAGTGGGTTAGCAGTGTGCACAGACCATCATTCAATGATAAGGAATCTTTGGTGGTAGCTCTGTTGTAAGTAGTTCCTGCGATCGCTGTCCGGTAGCTGCTTGGTTGTGCTACCATGACTGTTTTGTGGGGCTGTGCTGTGAACTGGACAAGAGACCCGATCTGGTAATGCGATATATTGTATGTAGTTGTTATATGGCTTTGAAAAGAAGTATTTAAAAGTTTCAGTGCATCCCTGATGTGTTTCACAGCATGGTGTTCAAACACGTGTTGTTTTACAATGTTGCATTGAAGGCCAGCTAAAAAAAGGATTCGAGACCAGTTTGGACTAATTTTGTTGCCAAATTCTTTGTATTATCAAGGCCTGCCTGTGTCTGTAGCTCTGTTCCTTTCCTGCCCATCCCCTTCTGGGTGGCCCTATTAGGGAGGCTTTTGCAAAAAACATTAGTGTTGAGCTTGTGCTTTCAATAGCAACAATGCCCGTGTAGCTTCACTTCCACTGTTGATAATGCAAGGGGGCTTTAAACTGAATACAGGCATTTTGCATAGAACTGGCTAGTGCCTTTGTTCTCTCTAGGTGCTCCAAATATTGTGTCCATATGCACTTTGTGGAGAGCTTTTTGGGTACCTGTTTTTCTTTCTTGGCTAATGACCTCCCGTGCGCTGCTAGCATGCTCTGTAGTGTTAACCATTCACATAGTCACTTCCTTTTCCCTCTTACCTCATTTTAGAAGACTTTGCTCTTGAATCTTGTAAATGGGGTGATAATTTCAAAGCAAACAGCTTACAGTTCTTTTTCTCGCCAACTTTTGCCCACAAGGTATGCAAAGTAAACTGAGCAGTTAGGAAATTAGTTATATACCTTCCCTCTGCAGGATGCAAGGCATCCCAGGATGGTTGGTAAATCTTTAAGCAATGAATGAAGGGTAAGAATAAGATTGGTATGCCCAAATTGCTTTTTAATGTATGGAGCTGTTGCACAGATCATTCGTATTTTTAAGAAGCTTTAGGAAAACCTTGTAAAATGTGAGGCTTTAAAAAAATCTCCACTATTCATATATTGAACATAAAGGTGGTTTATTACCTGCAGCAGAGAAAGGAAATCAAAATATCAAGGATTTGATAAAAGAAGTAGGGATAATTTTCTTCACACATGAAAAATAACTTGGAAGCAGACTTTAACTAAATATGAGGATTCTTACCTCTGCTAGGTTTGGAGGAAGCTTAGAAGGGTTTCCAGGTGCTACCATGCCATTTTTAAGCTTGACTTGGAAACTGTGGGTCTGGATGCTGGGATGATGAGTTAACAGCAGTCACAGTCAGCCCAAGGTGGGACCAGGTCACTATTACCTGTAACAGAATATGCAGCTGCCATCAAGGTATATTTATTCACGGAGACAAGTGTAGGCAACTATTAAAAAATGTGACCTTAAAAAGTTGTCAAAGAAATGGTTAATGCTTAATCTGTTCAGCTCCAGCCTAGGTATTTTTATCCTCCTTTGCCAATTGATCAATAGGAAAATTTGTTAAATGTGATAAAAAAATAGGAAAATGTGTTAAATTAGCTATATCTTAGGTTATTGACCCTGAGGCTCAGCTACAAGGGGATGGCATGGCTGTAAAGAGGAATAACCATTATGTGATCTCCTCCAAATGGGAGAGGGCAGGTCTTAAAGTGTGTGCAACTTGCAGGAATTCAAATCAGCAGTTGAGCTACAATCTAATGAGATCATGAGCACAAATACAACTTCAGTGTAAAGCTCATGCCTGTGGCATCACAAATAGAAAGCTAGAGCCCTGTTCTATCCCAAAAGAAGACCTTTCACTGGCAATTCTATTCCGTTGGCGTGTGTCAAAGGGCAGTATTGTAACAGCCCATAGTGGTTCTCCTTTGCACATTTGTAACCACTTCAGAAAAGTGGGTATATGCACGGAGTGCTCTCTACTACTTTCCAGATATAGCATCTCCATTCTAAAAAAAAAACACCTCAGCCCTTGTACCTTATGTATATAAAAAAAATTATGGAATTATACATATTACATATGATATGTATAATATATTTTATAGTTAAAATTGATGTGCTTTTAAAGGAAAGTATTCCCTGCAATGTTGAAACTTTCTCTTATATTTCCCAAGTGAAGGCTTAGAAATTTGCTGAAGGTAGGGTTGGTTTGGGGGATTTTTTAATAGAAATTCCTTGAGTACCATAAATGTTAACTCAAACCACCTGAAAGAGTGTAACATATCTGTCTTCTGCAATATTTCAGTTGTACTTGTGCCAAATGCAGAGCAGCGAACTCAGCTGCACAGGCCTAGCTTGGCTGTACTTGTAGTCTCTAGAATGCATGAGCTGACTTATTTACTTTTAATACAGATTTAATGCTAAGGTCTTACGTTTATCTAAAAGGAGAGGGAATATTTGAGTCTTTTTTTTTAGTCATTTATATATATATATATATATAAAAGAAGGTAAGAATGATGTGGTTTCTGGAATAATTTCCTTTTAAATAGTTGTGCTTCAGTAAAACATAAAGTCAGACATCATAAACTGCACAATAACTTTTTTTGCTCTTTAGTTCAAATAAACCTCACCTCTGAACATACTTTTTGTCTTTTTTCTGAATGAAATTATTAATATCCTCTTTACAAGCCAAAGAGAGGTTAAGAGCTGAGGTTGTTTCTGCTTAATCCCCATGAAGCAGACACTGCTTTATGAGGTTTGATTCAGCATCTACTTTTTACCTGTGCATCCTTAATGAGGCTAAAGCTGTCCAGGTAAATACAACTGGAAATGTGATTTAGATCATGCCAAAGCCAGAAGGTCGGTAGTCCGAAAGCTTTGTGGCTTAACTAGAAACCGCTGGAGTAACCGTCTTCATTACGTACCCATTCCCATTCTGTGCCCTGATGAAGGAAAGGCAGGGGCAGTCAGTGGGACAGACTGTACTTTCCTGGTTTACTTTATGTGAAGATCAGCAAGCCAGGTAGGAATCCATAATTTTATTTACTCTTTGTCCTCTGAGGGGCTGTTCAAGCTGCTTTCCCCTTGCTGTGTGGTCAGACAGAAGGCAACGTCTTATCTACTTCTTTGTCACGGTTACAATAGCTCTAAAGATGGTTCTTTTTTTCTTCAGACTGCATATGTTAAGTGTAGTGGGAACAGTATGTTTAGTTTTCATCCTTTCGTCTGAAGAAACCTGGCAGCAGATTGCTGAGTGCTGGCAGGGTTGGCTAATGGGAGCAATCCTTGCAGCCGATTCATATTATTTGGCTGTTTGAAGCAAGAGATTAAAAAGCTTAGGTGACATTGAAGTTGGGTTTTATTTCTTTGGTGTGATGATGTTGCACATGCAAAAGTTTTGAGAATGCTGCAATGTTTTTCCTGTTTCTAATTTTAGCTATAAATATCTATGGCCTACTCAAATAAGATGGACCCGGGTAACTCAAAGTGAATAGCTGATTACAAGCAAATCCCGTTGCTTTCCTCAAGTGAGCAGTTGCACAAACTCAAAACCTGAGAAAGGTGAATTAACTGAAGGTGTGGAGGTGGAACACATCAAACCTCAAGCCATCTGCAGGTGGGAAGTACTTTTGAGAGAGAAATTCACTTTCTCCTTTTGATAGAAATAAAGGGGAATTTGATTCCCTGTGAAGATGGAAGAAGCATGATGCTGCTTCATCTTCCCACCTGGGAGTTGTTCTTCAGCAGAGTAGTCTGTCATTAGATCTTTTTCATGAGAGGAGATGGCCAACATGTTACAGGAGAGCAAAGCAAAGGATGGGGCTGTACTTATTTGCCCAGAAGCAAAACTGCAGATTTATTCCCAGGCCTGGCGGATCCAGGATTAGAAATCATGTGTCCAAAGACCTTTGTGCTTGGATACTCTCACTGAAGAATGACCCTAAGGCAGTGGTTTGAATCTATATTGTACATAAATTGTACAACTTCAGCTAAGGAGAGCACACTAAAATTATTCTGAGTGCATGTTTATGCAAGAAAATTAAATCTCTGAATCTGTACAACTGGGTTCAGTTAAAATGAAGTATCAATCACATTAATCACAAGCAAAGGCATGCGAAGGAAATCCTTTGCTAGCATTCACAGGGAATGCTGCAAATGCCTCACAATTCCTGGAGTGCAAAAATCATTCCTCCCTCCTAAAGAGCATCCAAACGCTTTTAATATTGACCAGGAGATTATAAAAGCCCCAACAACTAAGTGTATAGCTTGAATCCTATTTCCGTATTGAATATCTATTAATACGGCTGCTGTGGGAGATAGGGTAGGAAAAGAAGCTGCCTATAGCTGCAAACTCAAGAGCATCTGAAGTTTTAAAACACTCCTGCTGCTTCTTCCCATGCCAATAGTACCTGCCATCCTCTATTTGTATTTTGTATATTGACTTGGGAAAAGATTTGATTTGGCGCTACAGCACAGCTTGAGGAACCGGCTGTACAGAATGTTAATGTCTGATCTTGTTTCATTAATATCAATTTCAGGCGTGCATTCCAGAGGGGGTTAATATTAATCTGTTTTTAACCACAGCAATATTGTACAGATTCCTAGACTGAAAGCACCAGCTGGTTTGCACTAAATTTTACGGTGCGGGAGACAAGAAACAGGCTTCTTTGCAGAAGGGGAATGTGGTAGTGGAAGTCCTGGAAGCACAAGGAGGTTTTAGGCACTGAGCAGGATGTTTTGCTTTCACAGAGAGGTCTGGCAAAGGCAAGGCAGGAGATTAGAGGGACGGTGGTCTTGGCTGTGCTCTCTCCTCAGTTTCAGATATTGCTGATTCCCTCATGTTCTTTATCCTGATCCTACATCAGCTCTTCTGCTGTCTTGTGCTTGTCTCTCATTGCGAGTTACAAGCTTTCAGCCAGGTTGCACTCCTGGGCTGGCTTGTGGCTGTCCACCACACTGCCTACACCCACCTAAAGCAGAAGTGGTTGGGTGGCCACTTGCTGGAAGTTGGAGCAGTCAACTGCAATGGCCTCATCTCCTGCAAGACCACCAAAGGAGGTCATTAGGCCTTAGATTTTATTTTTTTAACAATTCAGATATGCAGCCTTGGAAAAGGGAATGAATTGCATCCTTCCCTCTTTCTCCACTCTTTCCATGGCATAAAATGGCATAATTAGGTAGCAGTTATATTGTGTTACAAATGCCTCTATGCGTGAAATTAGTCTGCTTCCAAAAAAAGCCCTAAAACTGAAAGACTCTGCAGTGTTTGTTACAGTAAGTTAGGCCTGTGACATTCTATCCTCTGAGAAATATTCCTGCACAGAATCTAGTTACCCAGTTCATCAACAAGCATAATTTCTTCAGCTACTCCTAGCTCTGAGACAAGGTTGGATTTTGTGAAGATATCTGTGGAGGAGTTTTATATATTGAGCCATACAAAAAGGTTAAAAATTGTTATTGCAGCAGCCGTGGAAAGATATAGCATAAATGCTCACTGCTTTAAAATATGAAAAAAATGGTGTCTTTCAAATATCAAAGGGATTAGTATTAATCCAGCACTTGCGATTTTCTTAAATCGTGTTATTTGCATAACAATAGTCACCACCTGCTATATCTTCAAAGCGCTTTTCAGACATTAACTAATTGATCTTTGTAACACCCCTGTGATGTAAAGACCTGTTATTATCCCCACTCTGCAGATGTGGAAACCAAGACCCAGAGTAGCTGAAGGAACTTATTGGGCGCAGGGCTGAGATTGGCATTGCGGGTGCCACGTCCCTATTGTCCTGTGCTCTGGGAGTTCCCACTTGCAGCACTTTCAGGGGCAGATATGCTTTCTTCTTGGCTGCGTTCATAAAGGAACAAAAAAGCACTGGGTTATTTATGTCTTTCGGGGGATATTGTTGCAGGATACTTATTTGTTTTGATTTAGAGAGGTTTTTGCTAAATGACTTTGCTCTGGTTTTTAGACACCCTATAGTCAAAGACACATATGACAGAAAATCTTCTTACAGCTCCTTATTGTCTGTGTGCACCACAGCAGTACTAGTTGAGAGCTTTTAAACATGTTTTTCTTTGTTCAGGACTCAGTATGGTCTTCCTATTATGAGCCTTTTGGTCAGATTTGCCCCTGCTTGTCAGAATAAGATTACTGAGATGGGAAGTGGCAGGGTGAGTTGCCTGTCATTACAAAATCTCAATACCTATTCCCATCCCGTGCTGGCAGCGAGCGGTGGTGTCCGGGTGGCTGCCAGAAGAGCAGCTGGTGGCTGTGTCTGAGGGCTGCTCCCGTGGCGGGAGGTTGGGGTGATGCTGCCTATGGGATGCAGCATGTTCCTCCCTGTGGAACCTCTGCCTCCTGGTTTTCTTTTGCCACATGCCTGAAAGAGCCATGGACAGGTGTTGTCCAAGCCCTGGGTTGTGTGGGTGATGTGCAGGCGACATGCGGGTTCACCCACCCATCACTACTGCCTTCAGAGCATAGTTCAGTGAAGCGCCAGGTGAGCCTTGGTAAGTGTTGTGTACCTGGGGCAAAGATTGAGGACAGGGGAGTCACACACCTAGGTCAAAGAATAGATATTAAAACTCTTTCATGGGTAATAATCAGAGGGAGAGTTTAAAATGGGGTATTAAAAAATATATTACAGTCCCTTTAATCTGGCAGCATCACTTTAATACTTAGTGCAAGGGCTTAATACTAAAGTGTATGGATTTGTTTTTACAGATGTTTCAGCAGCATTATCTCCAAGCAGGAAAATAAATCTTGGTGTTGGAGCACTCAGAGCCCATCAACATAGGTTCAGGCTACACTGCAGGAAAAGCCAGTGTCATGCCAGATTTCAGGAGGTGATTTTGCAGAACGTATGGTTTCCCAAGTGCAGTGCCCAGGCCCCCACAAGGGCTGCAGTGTGTGGCAAAGCAGCAGATTATGTCAACAAGTTAGGAACATGCTTATATCTACTGTCTTTAGTTATTTGACTAAGCAAGGGGCTGGGGAGCCTAAGAGGGGGAGTACAAGTCACTCTGAATTCCTCTGGCTGGGACAGATGGACTGTAATCTGTCTTCATAGTATAAATTACAGGGTTTCCAGACCCTCACATGCTTGAGGGTCGCTGGCTTCTTTTCATTCCCTTAAACATTTCTTTACAGCCTGTGTTAGCTCAGAGCAGAAATGGATCCAGCTTTAGGTAAGAGCATCACTTCTCCTGTGAGGTGCTCTCTCCATGTTTTGTGTCATGTTCAAGTAAAAAGGGTGAAACCAAAGAGTCCTCATATGAAACATTGTTTGGAGAGGGAAGGGCAGGAGGGAGAGGGAGGGTCGTGCTCCAAGTGACCACTGGTGACAGGGTAAGCACTCCAGTGCTGATTAATTTGCTAATGATGTGTTTGAAGATGGATGGAAGTGGTGGATCACTTTACAAGAGGCTTGGCTGGAAGGACAGGGCAGAGCACCGGGAGCAATATGAGCTGGTTGGAGCCTGGGATTGAACTTGGATTGATTGTGGAAGGCATTGTGCCAGTCTTCTGTGCTCCCTGACAGGGACACGTGCAGTGATTGATTGGGAGAGGGTTTGGCCATGGTGTCCCCTGTCTCCTCCCTGGCTCAGGACCTCTTTGTGGTGGGAGCTGGTTGCTCCAAGAGTCTCGGGGGAAGTTGCCATGCTCATGGCTGTATTGGATCTTGTGGGTTTTGTGGCTGAGGGCACAGCAGCTTGGGCAGTCACCTCAGCCATAGCTCTTAATGCTTGGGGAGTGCCTGAGGGAAGAAATGACTGCAGCCAACTGTGCTGCTACTGGGGCTAGTGGCAAAGCAGAGGTCGAGCTTCTCTTCAGTGTGCTCAGCAAATGCTTTCTGGCCTCTGAAGCAACTAAAGTGAATGGGAACGTCTAACCCATCTTCCATTTCCTGCTTTTGCTACTGAGGGTAAACATGGACCATCAGATCATGTCAGAATTACAATGTGGACAATGATACTCTGGCTTCTGAAACACCAAATGGGGGTACTCCCTCTTCCTCCTTAATGTTTTTCTTTTTGGCCTGAAACTACTGAAGTATAGAGTTTCTTTGTACCGTGGATGGTGGATGTACCAAAAGGAGTCTGTAGAAGGCTATTTTAACATACCTCTTGTAATCAGAGCAGAAAGCTTTCAAACCTGAATCTGTAAATTTTCTGCTCCCTCACCCACCACTAAAATTAATGAAATGAATAGAAACATTTTTGCCGCTCAAACTTAGGTTTTGGACATGGGATAAATGTTTTTAAGCATGGTGCTTATGAAGGACACAGGGCTGTCTGCAGCCATGAATGACATCGTACATATATCCAACTGAAGCTTCTCTGTAGCATCCCATCAGAGGGCCCTACTTCTGGACCGCAGACACCATCAGGCACAATTTATTCCTGGCCTTTGGATCAGCCAGTACGGACTTTTTCATTGCTATTTTTTTCTTACTGTGAATATGTGCTCCGTTGTGAGACTGCAATCACAGCTTTCCAGAAAACCTGCACACCTGTCGAACAGTGGTCGCTTTTGACCTCTTTTCTGCTGGGCTGTGCTGAACCGTGGGAGAAGCCTCGGGAAACTCAGCAAGAGTTTCTTTAAAAGAACATTTAAAATAACGGGCAAGAGGTTTGGGGAGAGATGCGAAGAGGCCGTGTACAGTGTCCATCCTCTGTTGTAAGGCAGAATCAGCAGTGGTTAAACTGTTTGTTACAGATGCTCGTTGAATCTCTTCTCCAGCCCTCTCATGAGGAAGACTTTGTAGCTCTCTGTTTCTCTGCTCAACTGTTATTACTGTGAAGTTTTTTCCTGGTGTTTATCCTGCAACTCCTGGATGCTATTTAGGTCTCTTGTCTTTAATAGACATAGTGAATAGTTCATTCCCTTCCTCTATGTATAATTCCTCTCTATTTGTGTACTCAATAAAAGCTAAATCACTTGCCAATAATTCTTGGGCTCTTGAAACAGCAAGAAAGCAAGCTTTTAAACCGTTTAAAGTTCTCTTCAGAAATAACACTGCTTTGGCAATTTATGCAGCCTTGAACTTGTTTGTGAGCTGACTCTTTAGACTTTGGCTAGGTTTGTTTAGTAAACTTTTTAAAACCTCTCACCTTTTAAAAAGCAATTGTTTCCAGGCTGGGGTTATAAATGGAGTTCTGTGCCTTTTTCTTGTTTAATTTTGCTGTGAACAAAAATGCTAGTGTCTTCATTCAAGAGCCTGCCTTGCTTTGTACCGGCTGATTTACAATACAATGTATAAACGTAGTAGCAGCCTGGAACAAAGGAGAGCCTGTTTACCCAAACAAATTTGAGGGTGAGGGTGAAGAGGTAAATTGCAGGCTGTTCACTGAACTGCAGCTTGAAAGCAGAACGAAGCAACTGTGGGGTGAAACGTGATGAACAAAATGATCCTTGGCGGGTTTCAGCCCTGTAATTCTAGGGTAGCGCTGACCCAAGGAGGTAAGGCAGAGCTCTCGGGGTGCCCTGGTCCTTTGGAGGAGCTTTGCTGGCAATTAAAGATTTCTTTGTAGCTGATTTTGGTGCCCTGCTTGGAGTGGTTGTTCTTCTGTAGGCAGTTGTGCGGGGTCCAATGTAACCTCTTGGCAGGTCTTGCTGTAGTTCCCCCATCTGGTGTGTTTTTGTCGATTGCCTCTACTTGTCCTGAACTAAAGCCAGCAAACACATTTCTCCGATTTCAGTATTCTGGGTATTTTAGCCTTATTGTTAAGCTTGTGTATTTCGGCTGTAACTGCTAAGTCTATTAGCAAAGAGATTAAATTGCGTAGAAGTTATATTACCTTGTCCAGACATGAAAAATAAATTGTTAGAAATGGGCTTCTGTCCAAGGTGTGATCTCTCTTGGAAAATAAATTGGACAAAAGTACTCACTGTGGTGCTTTGCTAAAAGGCCTGTGCCTTGCATGCTTGCGATTTGTGCTTCCTGTAGATGAGTTCACTATTTAATTACAAAAAAATGTTAAGGAGAATCATCTATTCAAACTCACATTGATTGCACGTCCTAATGTTGGCAGCGATGAGGATCTGGGTTGCTGAAAGTCTGTGTCTCTTTTTTTACTGCTTCTGCTGCTGTAACAGCATGAAAGGCTGGTTTGCAGAGTGAGGAAGGTTGGGTGTACCTGGGACATGAATAAGGTGAACTCTTCTTTAATGCAGCTCATCGGCTTCTTGGCTCAAATCACATCCTGAATGCTGTGTAGTGTTTACTGTCATAAAAAGCAAAATGAAGTTTCATCTGTTGTTTTCCTGACTATTAAGTAAAAAGTAATTTTGGTTTTGCAGAACTTTCTTCTAAACTTTTCCTGAGTTATGAATTATGGCTTTTCTGAGATCTTCAGCCTTGCCTGTGGGAAGAACACTTTAATTTGGTTTAACAGTAGATGAGTAATCTAGCTACACATAGTGATTTTTCAGTTCTGCTGCAGTCAGATTCTTACTCCAACTGTTCCACTAAAATTTCAAAGGCAGTAATCAATTGCCAGCCAGCCTTATTTATCCTCCTTTTGATTTTTCTTGTTCTTTTCGTGGTCTGTGACACTGAGGAGAGCACTATCTTACGAAGCGTGTGTGCTGTATTCCTGTTAACGGTTTTCAACACAATTTTGTGAAGTCAGGGTGCTGACCTGGTTTTGCTCCATTTGGTCACAGAGATTCAAATACTTCATACTTGCCATTTCAAAACAGGTGAACAGCATCTCCTAAGGAATGTATTTTAATTTCTCATGTCTGTTTTGGCCCTTTCTGGTGTGAAACTGGGTCAGCGTTAGTTAAACTAGTTTATCTTGTTCTCTGTACACCTCAATACAAAGGCTGAAAGCTCTTGCTTGGTGTGCAGGTTCACTCCACAGCAATTTTATAGGCACCTGTATTTGAAACACATCCTTTCAACATCAGCGAGCTCTGTTCTGTGGATGGGCGGAGGGACAGGATGGAAAAACATAGGGTTTGACACGTGTCTTGCGAGCACAGCAGGTAGCTGCAATAAGGCCAGCAGGGAAGCTCCCAATTTGGGGTGCAGGGCAGTCCTTGGATCAGGTGGAAGAGAGCTACCCAGATGTGTGGGAGCTGCTGGCCCATGAGGTACTGGAGAGTCAGCACATGCAATGCACTGCTCTAGAGACACTTGGGTTTATTTCTGTAATTAGTACATAAGGTTAATTTATTCCTGAGAATGTGTAAGAGGGAGGCTTGGTCTTTAGGGACTGCAGCCTGCTAAAGGAGCAGGAGGGTTGTTTTGTTTTAAGCAGCTAAGTGTGGTACGGCCCATTTCCTGATAGAAGGACAGAAATATCTTCAGAGCTCTTCTTCTAAAAAGCTCTGAGAAGACTGTGGGCAATGGGTCAGCCCATAAATGTTATTAATTCCATGTGGAGTGGCTAAACTTCCTGCTGACTTAGGTAATGTACCCACTGAGCTTGGATAAAGGGTTAGAGATGGCAATTAAGGAAAAATCCGTTTCCGTTAAGCTTTTCTAAGCTTAACCAAACCACTGTCAATAATTACTCTCTTTTTCTTGCTGTTGTGCACTGAGTCTAATCCAGACTTGGTTATTTTAATTTTTTTATTGCTTGAATGTGCACGCTCAAGCTACATGGAGAATATCAAGCTACATTGGGTACACACTGAGCAAATGCATTTGCTGGATGTATCTGGTGTGTTAAGCAGTGAATAGATTTACAGTGTGTTTGTAAGTGGTCATAATTGGGCTGTAAAAGTGCGTGCTCTTGCGCTTTTATTTCTTGATTTGTCTCTGAAGTTGAACAAGGCATCTTGCAGAGTGGCATCAGCCAGAAGGGCTAGAAATAGCAGCTGTTTGTTTATGCCAGGGTTTTTATTCTCTCTTCTTCCTCCTCCCTTTCTTAGGGGTAGTCTTATGTATTCCACCCACTCTCATTCCCTTCTGGTGAATGTGCGTGGATATGCTCCAGGACCATATGTGCTCGTAGATACATACTTCAAAGGAAACTCTAGGCCGCCTGGAGAAGCTGTTTGAGTTTGGATGAGCCCTGAATTTGCTGACTGCTTCAGCATTTCTTTTGAAGAGCCACATGTCAGTGCAGCCATTTCTTCAGCACCTTTACACGCTGGTGAACACCCTTAGACCCCAAACCAAGTAAGCTGCTGATGTGCGCAATCTGTATGAACTTAAGCAATCTTGATTCCACCTCAAGGCATCAGCTCAGCTGATGGTGTCTAGATGACATGTTTTAGATCACATGATGTGTTTGGCCAGCAATGGGGATAATGTGAGGTTGTTTGTTATTTTCCCTCTCCATGCACAATGATTTCTTTAAAAAGAATTTTCCCAAGCATTTTTCATGGAACAGCAGGCACTTGGTCCAGCTGACTCATGGGCACTGTATTACCAAGTTGTTATTTCTAGGTACTGAAGATTCTCACTGCAGATCAGAAGGACCTTGGCTGTGCCTGTTCTGCTGGGGCTGTTCCCGGTTAGATGCCTGCTTTCTGTTTGACAAAATCTTCTTAGGTTCTTGGTGGCTTCCATATGACTTGTGTGGTGTTAAACTGAACATGCTCAGGGTATGCTTGGTTGGGGAATGCAAGTCATCAAGTGCAGATTTTGACGTCCTTTTATTTCCAAAACCCCAGAATTGCACACTAGCCACTTCATTCCAGCAGCAGCAACTGCTGAATCTGCGCCACATTCAAGTTAAATGTTTGCCAGGAGTTGTCAATTAAGTTTTCCAGTGTGAAACACTGATCTTTCATATGAAGGCATTTGTTTTAAAAAGTCTCCCTACCTATTTTTATGGCTATTTGGTCTGCTGTTCTGGAAAAATGAGTGATTGTGCTTGGCAGATGCTTCAACAGACTGTTATGTAGCATTTTTTACTCTGTGTGTGCTCTAACCCATGGTGCTGATCTTCATTAATGTGTTTCTGTAGAAGCAAGTTTCATATCCCAGACAGGCTGATCCTGTTTGTAGCTAGCTGGAGGTCAGGGAAGGAAAACAGTCTGATTTTTCACAGGTGTTACCATGCAGCCAGGCATTCCCTTCTCCAGCCTTCACACTTGGGTCAGCCATGAAATGCAGCGTCAAGGGTGTGTATGGAAACTGTCAGCTAAAAAAACAAACCCCTTTGAGCACAGGGAATTGGTTGTATCAGGGATGAGCAGTCTTGCTTGCTCTCCTCCTAAGGCAGCAGCATGAAATTGCCTTTAGAGACTTGACAACAGCAAAAGAAAATGACTTCTTCCCCTTTCCCTGCCTTTGGAAGAGCAAGTTCTTGTTAGCCAGGCTGCTCATGAAGGTGTGAATTTTTGTTATCCCTACGATGATCTGCCAGTGTGCTGCAGGGGCTTGTCGCCTCCCCAACCACGTACTTGTTTCCCTGTTATATACCGCTGGTGGAGTGTTTGTGTTCACAGGAACATTTGTTTACAAATGATATCGTTTCTCCTGAGACTGCATCTTCTGATGATGATCAATGGCTCAGTTACTTTTAATAAAGCTAAGGCAGTCAGACATAGGAATTCTTTTGAAGCTGTTGAGGCCTCATCTGAGTCATATAATACCTTAAATGAAAACAGAGCGAATAGGAAATGTAGAAGCAAATGACAGGTGTTGGCAGGAGGGATGTTTAGGAAGTTTACAGCTTTCACAGCTTTCTTTTCTGCTCAGGGCAGATCATTGCTCTGCCTTTAGGCACAGGCAAGCTGCAAATGAGAAGATGGTGGAGAAAAATAGGTAGCAGTGGCTGGGGGGTGGGTGATGGGTCTGACACATCTTCCTTCTTCAGCACATTCTGGTGGACCAAGTTCAGTGCTTGGTGCTGATGCCTTTGGCCCCAGGAGGGTGGTTGTAGGATGGTTCTGTAGTCTATAATACATATTTCCATGTGTTTGATCTTCCGCAACCTCCCTACCTATGAGTGTACATACAACAATTTAACTCTTTTGCCAATTCAGGCTGCACACAGGCTTTTGTCAAGCTAGCAAACCAGTGGTGCTTTTCTGCAGAGATGGAAAAAGGGGATCTTTAGGTATTACAGTTTTTCTTTAATAAAAATGGACACATAGGGGTGAATGCTGAGTGAGGATATCCCTACTATTTGCTTTTCTGATAATAAGGAACATTAAGGCAACATGCTTATGGCCTTTAAAACTCTTCTAGGCAAAATAGCTCGTCAGTGGTTCAAAAAGCATGTTTCAGGAAAAAAATAAAGTAGAAGTACAGTGTGTGTTGTGCTGGCTAATTTGTAACCCTGGGCAGATGCTGCTGTGCTGCAGAAGGTGCAGGCTCTTCTTTCCCTGCCTATCTTCCTATCTATCCCATTAGCTTCCAGGCTTTGAACCAGTGCATGTTGTTAGCTCTTAACATGTCCCACTTCTCTGCCGTGCTGCTGCATGGTTAAACAGTTGACTGGTGTCATGGCAGCGGCAAATAGGTTATTGTTTTGCTGTCAACCGAGTGTCACTTTCCACGGCACCTGGTATCTGGCTACAGTTTGAAAGCCACTGCCCTAGTCCTACTGGACTTTCAGACTCTTACACAACTAGCAGGGTGCACTGCTTTCCACCTTGAAGATCAGGTCCTATTGTACATGGGAAGCCTGCTCTTGGTATTGGCTCATATTAACCACCACTGATGTTAGGGGACAGATCAGTGTGGGTTTTATTTCCTGAGAATCACAGAATCACAGAGTGCTTGTGGTTTGGAAGGGATCTCTGGAAGTCATCTGGTTCAACCCTTCTGCTCAAGGAGGGCATCCTAGGTGTCTAGAAGGGTTTTGAGTACCTGCAAGAGAGCAGACTGCAACTTTTCTGGGCAGCCTGTGTCAGTGTTGGGTCAGTGAGAAAGTGTCTCCTGATGATGTGTTTTGGTTTGTGTCTGTTGCCTCTGCTCCTGCCACTGAGCACCTCTGAAGAGCATCTGGCTCAATCCTTTTTGCAGTCTCCCTTTAGGTATTCATATACACTGACAAGATTCAACCTGAGCCTTCTCCAGGCTGAGCAGACCTGGCTCTCAGCCTTCCCCAAGATGCTCCAGCCCCTTACCTGTACTTGCGGCCCTCTGTTGAAGTCTCTTCAGTATGCCCATGTCTCTCTGCTACAGGGGAACCCAGAACTGAACACAGTGCTCCAGGTGTGGCCTCACCTCTCTCAGCCTACTGGCAGTACTTTGTCTGAAGCAGCCCAGGACACACAGAGTTTGAGCAGCAGAGAGGTGGGATTAAAGAGCACCTTGACTGGCTGCCACTGGGGAGCTGGAAGAGGCTGGTGTGAGCAAGGTGTGGAGATACAGGGAGACATGCGGCAGTATTTGCGAGAGGACTTGCTTGACAGATGTGAGGGGGAGCTTTTGGAGAGAAAGACGTGTGTTTGTCTTGTAGGTTATTTCCAATGTGTGTATTTTTATCACTAGTCCTGAAAATAGTTTATTCCCAGCTTCTAGAGCCAAATGATTGAGGAAGTGTCAGCATTTTCTTAAAAGAATAATAATCCCCTGCTTTCTGGGATTAACTTGAGAAGGCAGAGCAATGTAAAGTGCTTAAAAATGAAACGTAAATAGAATCGTGCCTTATTTGCTTTGTGAACCTGAGACCACCAGTACGGTTAGGGCCTGAACGGCTTGGCAGCCTGCATATCCTGGTGCCTGGGTGGCTCAGGTACTGCCCGCATGCATGCTGTGGTGAAGGCTTCCTGCTGGTAGAGCACATGCACTATGCTGAAGCATGGATCACGCTGGTGGGGTTACCTCCCAGAGACTTGAATATGCTTGTAGTCTTCAAAAGCAGCTGCCAGGCTGAGTGCTGTTCCCCTTTCTTTTCGGGGCAGGGTGGAGTTCAGTGGTTTCCATCCTGCCCCCAGTTCCTTGTGCCTGTCTCGCTCCTTCCCTGCAGCTGGTGGGTGCTGCTTCCTCCTGCAGCTGATTCAGCTTCTGGTGTGGCTGTGCATTGTGCCAGCCCTGTGAGATGTTTTGATTTGGGGGCGATTTGTTTGGGTTTTTTTAAAGAACACTGTGCTCTTTTGGAGATTTCATTGTAAAACTCCACATGTGAACGTGCACCCGGCTTGCCTGTGGTTAGGCAAGCAGCTGAACTGGCACAAGGGAAAGGTGTGGTAGCCCTCCTGTGCGGGCAGGGAGGCATAGGGGTGGTGGCGAGGGGAAGGAGGCAGCTCCCAAACCAGCTTTGCCGCTGGAGGATTGGCAGGGTACAGCACCATCCTTCCCCAGGTGTTTGCTGTGCCTCCCTCCCCTCCCTGAGGTTGCTGCCCACTTGCTAAAAGATGCTAAAACAGAGTCCAGGGGCGGGGGGGGCTTTTACTCCAACTTCTTGGCAGCAGAGCTGCAGGCACAGCCTCACTTGCCATACCCACAGAGCCCAGCCAGGCTGGTGGGAGGCTGGGGATGTTTTCCCATGGGGTGAGGCTGCAGGGTGACAGTGCAAGTGTCCCTTGTCCCCCTTGTTCACACTGCTATAGCTAAACCTGCTCTAATCCTGGTTCAGAACACAGGGATCAAGACTGGGCCATATCTGCAAATACAAGTTTTCTTGCACAGTGTGAGTCGCAGCATTGGTGGAAATGTGCTGTGATGGAGCTGAGGAAGGGTCACAGTTGAAGGTGTTTGTACTCTGAATGAGATCTGCAGTACCCAGGTCCAGGTTCCTCTTCAGTAATCTCATTTTTCCCTGCACTGGAGCTGGATTTATTGTAGCCCTGGAAAAGACATGGGCATTAGCTGTGTTATTATTGCTTTGTTAAGGAGCTTCTACTTAGGTATTAGTTTTTTCTGGCTCACCTCGATGAAGAATCTTGTCTAACAGCCAACGGGATCCTAGCCGTTATAAAAACCACCCATAACATCCTCTCCAAGCATCTGTTAGCTGTGTCCCAATCGGCTCGAAAGATCTGCGTACTCGGTGCTTGTGAGCAAAAGCTATGTGAACCTGCCAAAATTATGCCACTGGCTGCAGAGAGAAGAGGCACATGGAGTCCAATTACTGGCTCTAAGCAGTATAAAATAATGTTAAATAACTCCCGATTTTTAGATTTAATTAAAATGGAAGGCTGAATTGGCACAGACACTTCTGGATTCTCAGTGAAGGGTAGGAGTTTGCAGCATTTCTGCTGTGAAGTCTAGGGAGAAACTTTGAAATCGCTCTAGTACTGCTCACAAATGGAGATCCGAAAATATTTGGCCTTGCTGACTGTGCTGAACATGGTCCTGTTCATGCTTTTTGTTGCTTGCTCCCAACTGACAATGACACATTCACTTAAGTCATGAGGGAAAAAAAAAAGATTTCAAAGCAGCTGATTATGAATCATACCGAAAACCCCCAAACACCCTGTGCTGGAGACATGAGAAAAATGTAGTTCAGTGTTTACAGTCACAAGAAAAAAGAAAGAAGTTTGGGGAGGTAAAGCACCCGAAGTAGCCGGCAAGTCGTTGTGTATTGATACCTGACAAGAGTGATTTCTGTCAGCATGTCAAACAATGTATTTTGTGGTAATTTTCCTCTGTTTGTACCGAGATTGCCGGGTCTGACTGACAGCTTGTTCATTTGCTTGTTCATTCATGGGGTAATCTGTTTTGTCTCCTATGTCTGTACAAAGCACGAGAGGAAAATTGCAGGTAGGCTTTTTTTAGGGTGAAGGACTCTTCCCTGCTCATCTCCCTGTGTGGAAAGTTGCAGGCTGTGTTCAAGGGAGAAAAGGAAACCTCTGTTCTGCAGCTGGTTCTGGGTTATCGTTACAACACTTCTAACGAAGCTCTCGTAGCGCAGTGGTTGGAGCCAGACCCAGATGGGTCCTTGGCAAAAATTGATTTGGAGAATTCCCACAGCTTCTTTAAAAATCCATTTACTTGTGTTATATGCTGCCAATTTAGCTTCTTAAAACTGTTTGGTTTTTTTCTTCAAGGTGGAAGAATTAACAATCCTCTGAGAGTAATAACAATTTCCTTAGCTTTTTGGATGTTATTCGAATTACGGGGTTATAACTGCACTACTTAAATTTTATGTTGATAGCATTTAAATTATTTCAAGGAATTGCAAAGCTGTACTCTGGTTGGACCTTTTGTTGAAAAAAACCCCATAAAATTCGAAGTACTTAAGCTTTCCTGAATGATACGTTTTCTGAGAGAGATTGTAAAGCAAATCCAACCTTGGAAATGCTGGCCTCTTTGCACTGACATGATGCTGAGCAATGCCTGGGCAAGTGCATTTATGAAGTGACTTGGTTGGAAGCTGTGAACCTATGTAATTATTTACCTCCAGATGCACATGCTATACTTTCAGTGTTACCACATCACTTAAGTATGGTCTAAAGCCTAACTTTTTCCACGAATCTTGCAGTATTTCACTGGATATTTTTTCTTTAAGCACAGCTCCTCAGAGTCATATTAGAAATAATTCCAGCTTTTAATTTAATTCCTACGTTTCAGAAAGAGTAGTGAAAGACATAAAATCAGTAAAAGTTCATAGCTGCTTAAAAATCACAAGATAATAATCAAGCTGTATAGGAGGGGAAGGGGATGTTCCCTGTATATTTGTCTTTGTGTGTCTTTTCTTTCATGAGAAGGGAGTGGTATGAGTCATTGCTTTGAAAGTACTCAGGGTTGGCACAACTACCACAAACCATGGCACCATTCACCAAAGCAAATAGTGGTAGTGCACTCAACCCCCTCTCTGAGTACTTCCTTCATTGTTTTCCAATGGGTCTAAATTACAGCTGTCAGCAGCCTAAATGCAGGACAGATCCACGTTTACTGGAGTTAATGGGAATGTTTGAGTGTGTCCTGTGTCCCACGGCCTTGTTAAGTGGTGTAAGACTCCTAATATTTGATGTCCTTGCTGTGTATGGGAAATGATGCATCATCCAGGTTTACCAAGGTGCTGGGTTACTGTGCACAAGGGTGTCCCATCCTAGGAGAGTAAGAGTGGCAGCTTTATGCTGTAGGTATGTTCATAACAGAGCTCCTGCCTACACACGTATCCTTCAATTTGAGTGGGCTGAGGACATGCATGTTATTAGGTGCCACAATGAAGAGAAGCTTAGATGTCAGTTATTTTAAATAGTATGACTCATCCCTTATCCTTTTACCTTGTACTCCCTCTTTTCTCATGCCTTTGCTCCTCTAAGGCTACAGATGATTAGATTTGCTAAAACCACTGTTGGTATCTTCAAGGCAGCTGGATCGCAGGGACGTACCTTTGCTGGACTAGACATGTCTGTCTGATAGTCGCCTGGCTCTGTTTGAAATGTCAGTTCTAAAAGGCTGTTCACAAAAGAAAAGATGCAAAACATTCTGGTAACAAGGCACTGGAGCTGCATGCTGCTCATACAAGAGCTCTAAAGGAATGAAAATAAGAAATTGCTTCTGGTTTGCCGTCTGCTTAAATAAACCAATAATATACCAATCTAGTGAGGGCTTCTGGGGTCATGTGGGGAGATTAGCGGTAAATCTGGCTCCTGTATTAGATAGTTTTGTAGAAATCAGAATAGGAATAGAGGTAGTAGATAACAGAAATATAATGCATGAGAGATGAGGCAGCATGTCTTCTGTAAAGGGAAGTTATTTCTCATGAATCTGTGGAAGTTTCTGAAGGAAGCTACTACATAGATACAGCAGATCTAGCTGATACCTTGTCAAAAACTCTTTGAAAATACAAGTACAAGCTGTACTTCACAGAAATCTGTTAGAGCCACAGTTATCAAGGAATGAAAGAAAATGTCTTCTCACAAATTGTCAAATGGTTAAACACAGGAAGTGAAGAATTAGAATACCTGATTAGCATCCCTGTTCTATAGCAGATATTACTGGGATGAAATCTTTCAAAGATCTGTGCTGTTGTCAGAGCTGTTCTGATTCAATCAAATGATTTGATTTTAAGTAGATGATGGAACTCATAGAGGATACCAAAATTATTTACAATAATCTGACCGAAAGCTGCCTGAAACAACTTGCAGAAGCTCTTTCAGCACAGAGCTGGAAATACAGGCAGATGAAACTCAGTGCCAATGAATGCAAAATAATGCGTGGAGGGGGAAAAGAAATGATCCTCTTCTTGCTGAGGGGGTAAAAATTAAAAAACACCCTACTGGAGGCAGAGGGGATAATTCTTTGTATATGTAAGTTCAGTGTGCAGGGGTGCTCAGTAAAGTAAATAGAACAATAAGAAATACTGGGAGAGGAGTAGAGAACAAAATGAGAATTATCTCTGTGATTCTACAGATACATAAATATTTGCATCTGAGGTACTGTGGAGGGTTCTGGTCCCCTAACCTCAAAACAAAACAGAAATAGAAAAGGAATAGACAAACGTAGGAGACCTTGGGGTTAAAAAGATTGTGGCAACTTTCTTAATGAGAAAGACTCTTCATTTGAGGGGAGGGTAAAGCAAGAGAGAGAAAATATGATGTAATTTACAAGTTCAGACTAGGAATAATACAATTATCAGACAGCAGGCTTAAATGAGAAGTAAATCCAGCTCCTTCTGCCTCATCTCCTGCTCAAGGCAAAGCTAAATCATGGAATGGCTGCAGGAAGCTTTTGGATGCCAGTGGTATGGAGAAGAGATTAGGTGCATACACAGAAAACAAGGCCTTTGGTAACTTTTAAGCCTTGATGCAACTTCTAATTTAGAAAGTCCTGAAACCCATCTTCTCAGGAATCTGGGGGCCTGTTTGGAATGCAGAATGATGGATCTCCAGTGGCTGCTGCTGGCCACTGTTAAAATATGGTTCATTTTCCCTGACTCTTTTCAGCAAGACACCTAACTTGTAGGCCTGTACGGTTATTTAAGGCAACCTCTATCATCAGAGGAGGGGGGGAAGGAGAGGCTGAGGTGATTCATGCAAGCCTGAGATAAGCACCTAAAGTAAGGGAGCTGAATCTCTCCCGGGAGGGCTCGGTCTCCTTGAGAACAGAAATAACCTCCTGACTAGTTTGGGCTGCTCTACAAAAAGTGAGATAAAGCCTGATCTCAGGGAAGGGTGTTGGG
This sequence comes from Loriculus beryllinus, assembly GCA_039877255.1. Taxonomy (NCBI): domain Eukaryota; kingdom Metazoa; phylum Chordata; class Aves; order Psittaciformes; family Psittacidae; genus Loriculus; species Loriculus beryllinus. The sequence continues at coordinate 49,569 of JBCJKH010048811.1, forward strand.
CTAGAGGATGTTTGGTCTGTCTTGTTATGAGTGCTCTCAGGTTTCTAAACAACAAAAAGACCCGTGCATTGAAGTAGGTGGTTATCACAGGCCTTAATTCAGAATGGCTTACCATACTCACAGTGGGTATGTTGGACTGGCTTTCAAATGTATCTTGAGCTCATTCAGCAGCGGGGGGTGAGGGGTGGCTGTGGATGTCCATGGGTGTGAAGAGGGGCTCCAGGCTAAGTGTCCATGTTTAGTATTGTCACCTTCTTTTGTTCCAGTCTTCTAGCGGAGGTGGTGTTGTCAGATGAGAGGCTCAAGGTCTCGGGGGAATGGAAACAAATCCTGCTGGAATAAAGGACAAACATTCTTACAGACTAACATGTAAATACCTTTAATTAATGTAATTACATTTCCTGAATTACACCCTACATAGAGTGCTCTGCAGTATGTTCCACTGGTGCCCAAGAGAATAAAATGTGATTAATTTCGTAAAAAGTTGCTATCTTTAGACTAGATGCAATAATAAATAGCTCCACAGGTCTGTGCTGGGGGTTCCTGAGCTGAGTGCTGAGACAGAGATTCAGTGGCTGAGGAGCTCACCAACTTGCTCCAGGCCAGTGTGCACGTGACGGAGCTGGAGCCTGTCTAGGAGATATTTGCCTTATGCTTGGGGCAGGCTAGTTGGGTGTATGTCATCCATGAGGGCAGCTTGCCTGACGTGATAGCTTAATCGTGTGTCAGATTGAGGAGATTGGTTGCAGTGATAGTAAATAAGAACATCTGCTTTATTAAGGTCCTTAAATTTGTATAGCATCTCTGTACAAGGGGCTGGTTCCAAAGTAATGAAGTTCATCGATCTGCCGGTGCAGATAGATCACCCTTCTGTGTTCTCTGCTGCCAGATGAAAGAGTGGGATAATTCATCTTTTTTGTGTTCTAGACAAGGTAGTAAACAGGTAAACTCACCAGCTCAAATATGAAAAGTGTGAAGGTCAGTAGTTAGTTTTTTACCTTTGACTGCATCGCTGCTTTGCTGATGTCGTGGTTTAAGTTAAACCCAGAATGAAAAGTAAGCCTGAAAAGTATGTGCCTGTCTTATTTTTAGGTTTGGATTTCTAAATTGCCACCAGACGCTTTAAAACTGATATAACCATGGGGTAAGCATGATCCCAGGCTGCAGAGTGTGAAGGCATTAGTCACCATGGGCATGCCTGCAGGAGAAGGCAAGATTCCTCTGCCAGCACACGGCACAACTGGTGGCCTAGCATGCCCAGGGTTTTGTTGTTTCTTGCCTCTACCACTAACTTCCTGCAAACCCCTTCAAGAAAGAGGAAAAAATCTGTATTGCGAGGGAATGATTTCCCACTCAGCCTCATTTTGTACACCAGTTAATCAAGAAAGAAATTAGGACTATGCTATCACCCAGATTTTAATTGAATTGTTTAAATAGCAGCGGTGTGGAGGAGGCTTTAAAATATGATATGCAAAAGAAAAGTTGGGGTTTTAAAATAGAAATCCCAATGCTTAATCTATTGTTCCCGTAGCAAAGCCCATGTAATTCTATTTTACAGCTATTTCAAGAGTGATTGAAAAAGAGCTACTGAAGCACCCAAGGGAGAAAGGAGTTGGGAAATTCAGTGCTTTTGAATTGCTGTCACAAACAATCTCATGATGAAATACTGTGTAGTACAAATGTGATAGATAATATCCCCAGTTAGCTGGCTTTTCATTAGGAATTGAGACATTGAAATCTTCTTGTGATTAAATTTACTGTGCAGTGGGGTGACCTAGAGAACAATCCGGAAGGAAAGAGAAGCTTTTTATGCCAAATGTTTGCCAACAACTTACCAAAACTCAAAGCTACAGGAATTTTCCATGGTTATTTACTGCTTTCAAATGCATACTCCTCTACTAAAAAAAGAGCCTCTTTCTTTTAAAATATATTCTTGTTTTCATGTATTTTATCTTTATTTTTATTTATTACAGCCCTACTGTAAAAACCTTTATGCTGTAATTGCATCTAGTCATTTATTGCTGCTGTTGCTGCCATTGATACAAAATGACTGACACTCTGAAATAGGGGCCATGAGAGGTTTAGGTGGAAAAAAGCCTGAAATGTTTCTTTCTCCAAGAAAAAGTAAGCTAACCTTTTTAATAGACAGATGCTTGACACATCATGAAAAAGCCAAGTCTTGTATTTGGGGAATTATTTCTGAACACTGACAACAAATCAGCTTAGCAGCATTAAGGCAAAACTTCCTTCTCTGCCCCTTTTGGACATTTGAAAACGGCATTTCAGATGCACATAGCTTCCGTGTGCAATTAGCTGGAGGATTGGCTGCTTGTGATTTTTGAATCATTCAAGAAAGTAACACCTGCTTGGCTTCTAAAATTGTACCTCCATGAGAGCACCACCTAGTAATTATTATTCTGAGTCATCAGCTAATGCTCATTACCACTTCATAGTAGCAGTATAATTAAAAATTCTGTGCTATATTCCAGTAACCACCAAGCTCAAAAGCTAAAGACACAACCTTAGAGAAGTTAGCTGCAGCGTATTACTTGGTCTCTGCTACGTCTGTTGAATGTTTTCTGAATGCTTCTCAATTATTCCTGAACTAGAGTCACGTTTTCATTTTCCTGGTATACCTTGAATACAAGTAAATGTTGGGAGGGGAAGGAGGGTCAGAGCAGCAAAGACTGTCTGTCCAAAACAGGTTTGGCTCTGGAAAGGGTTGGGATCAGATCTCAATGGAAATCAGCTCTTGCACTTGTTACTTTGAAGGTCTACAGAAGCAGTTGATCCCTGACCGAAACATGAGAGGCTGACTGGAGAAAAAAAACCAGGAAAAATCACACAGTAAATTAATTTTGAGTAGTTAATTTTGAGTTGAACAAGGCACTTTGGATTGTTTCCTCAGTTCAAATGCAGGTGAGACCAAGACTTGGTTTGTGTTGGGTTTTTTTCTGTGAAGAAAATTGATTCTGGAGTAGCCACTGATCTTTCTGCAAGGCCTTCATGTGCAAGGTATACCTGGACTTGGAGAGCACTATCAGCCAGAGCTGGGCAGCTGACTATACAGCCCATAAGTCTGTCCTTTCTCTTTCCTTCCTTCTCCTGGCCCAAAGGAATTTCTGTATGTGAAGAGAAACTTCCCTGATGAGTGGGAGAGAGCAGGTGAGCTGATGGTTTAGTTTCTTATTTGGAAGATATAAGACTGAACTTGTAAATATCGTTCCAATTTAGGCAAGACAGAGATGATTTACACAGAGATCCCCTGGTTTGATGACTTACAGAGTAGCTCAAAGCATAAGGGACCTGAGCAACTTCTTATCAATCTTATAAAATCTGCCAAGATCCTAAGAACAGCTTTGATCCAGTGGATTGGTGTTCTCTGATCAAATTAGCTCCAGGAAAAAAAGCCTTATCACCTACAAGCTGACGCAGACAATGACTGTCACCTCTTTATCATCCTCTCTTTACCTTCCCTCAAATAAATTAAATGGATTGTCTATAGTATGTCTTTAAGCCTATTCTTTTAATGCAGCCTATCATTTTTATGTGAGCTCTTACTGATTTAATAACATTAGATGCAAGTAGTTGATGTCACGAGCAGATATGTTTAGGAAGTCCAATGCTAAATGACGTGATTATGTCTCACAATTTAAACACGGTACTTTGATGCTGTGTGTTGGAGTATCACATTTGCTCTCTCTCCACTTCCCTGAAGCAATTGTGCTAGTGGGCAAACCACCATGACCCTAATGTTCTTTCACATTACTGTCTTCCAAATTGCATTCTAACACTGTGACCTAAATTTTGGGTATGCTTTTTGAGTGATGTTGTTTGGCTACAGTAATAATGCTGCTGTTCAGTTGAGTCTGTTGTACTGTGTGATCCACATCATCAGACTTTTGAACTCAACTTGCCCTTTTGGGTAGGTCATGTGAAAATTGGTGGAACAGCGGATTTATACCAGCACTGACTTTCTTAAGTAGGACTTTCACATTCCTGGAAGACTTGCTTTAGTTCTTGATTCCCATAAAGATTAGGGGAACTGGTATACCCAGGATTGAATGCCAGTGGTTGAGAATGATGACCTAACTATTTCAGCTGGTGCTTTGACTTCTGTAGCATTTGTTTTTCAAAAGAACTGTTTAGTTATAAGAAGCTAATATATGCTTAGTTTGCTAAAAGACACCTTGTGCCTTTATTAACCAAACTTATCAGGCTGGAGACATTTTTCTGGGTAGGATTATAGGTCTGATTTTCATAAAGCTGTATTGACTGTTTTACTGTGGATTCTGTACTTTAGTTCTGTTGCTTGAGATAAATGTTGACTTAAATGGCTTGCAGTTGCCACAGTGACCTTGTTCGCAGTTCCTAAATATGGTGGAAATATTTCATGCTCTGTCCTCTAATATGTTCTTAAAGTGTGATACTTAGCCAGTCTTCAACCGTAGTGGCTCCTTGGCCCACGCTTCTAAACCTCGTAGGAGCAAATTCTTTGGTCTGACAGATCTTCAGCATTTTAACTTTAACAAATGCTATATAACATCTTCTGTAACTGGCTCAGAAAACGATACCCACTGACTTTCAAAGCTCAGGCAAAATACTGCAGTGGTAGTATGAGGGTGTGACAGTCTCCATCTCAATGTACCCAAAGCCTCAGGTTTCCCAGCAGAAGGCTGGTGAGTTAAAAGCCACTGCTGAAGCCAGTGCAGCTGAGCCAGATGTGCCCAACAGCCTGTGCTGTGCTAATGGCAGCTTTTTGGGAACATTTGCTTCTCCATTTTCCTCAAAGGCGACTAATGAGCAGATAGCAGAGACCTAGTCACAGGCAGGGTGGCATGTTCTGCTGTTATTGCTATTGGTACCTGCAATTCAACCATAGTCTGATCTCACAGATGTAGTTTGATTTAACTTAATTTGAGGGTAATATCCTACCATATTGAGGGATATTTATGAAGTGAGTTCTTTGAAGCTCTTTCTTCCTGTTCTTAGCATCACTTAGTCTTAGAGGATGTCTTTCATCTTGAAACAGATTTCACTTAGCCATTAAGAAAGCTATTTCAGTTGTCTTTGTGATATTTTGCTCTTGCATATTAACTTTGCTGTTTTGCTTCCTAGCCTAGTTGAGTTTTAATGTTCTTGCATTGTTAGTGGCTGTTTATTTCATTTAAGGATGTGTATGCTGGAGAGGAGAGAGAAATGGAATAGGAAGTTAGCTGAGGAAACCAGGTATCCATATATATGTATATTTTTTTTATACACATATAATAAATGTATATAAATGTTACTGATTTTTCCAAAATTATCAGAAAGGTTGCTCTTGCATGAAACGCTTGTGGTCTGTTAACGCAGCACAAGATCTCCCTGACCCCCACTCCCTGCTGCAGCCATGTTCAGCTCTTTTCTGGTTTGTTTGCATGCTTGGCAAATTTGAGCGGTGGCAGAGGAACGGAAAGGAATGAAGAGCCCTTGCCAGGGCAGTGGGCAGGGAGATTGCAGGCTGGGAAGGGATTTTGTGGTTTGGGCGCGGATGGAGGGAGCTGGGAGGTGCTCTCCCTGATACAGAGGAGATGAAGGAGCTGCTGTGTGTGCTTCCTCTGATTATTCCTCTTCTTAGGCAGCAAACCTGCTTGGGTTTCCTCATACACTCCACCAAGGTTTTGCTGCAGCACTTCACACCTGTATTCAGTCTCTGCAGTTTCTCAACAGAGTTATAGCTGCGCCTTCCCTAAAACAGAGTACTACATTGTGTCCTCCTTTCTCCCACTTTGACCCCCAAATCTTCCCACATTTCAAGCAGAAAGCACTTTATATCAACAGGCATATTTTTAAGAAATCCATTATGGACATCTTTATAAGAGCTCTCTCAATTTGCAGTGTTCTTTAGTGAAAGAACTGGGACAGAGTAGTTATTTCTTCCCCTTATGTGCAGAGCAATCATTTTCTCTTACACTTTCCTGCATGACCAAGGAGCTTCTCCACTAATGAGCATGCTCCTTTGGAGTAAATGGTAGTTTGCAAGGAAAAATCCTTATCAATATTGAGAGGTTGAGTTATACATATACATATGTCTTTTTACATACCCTATTGTAGGAGAGAAAGTTATGTAAGAAAGAATGCCATCTCAGCAGCCATAGCTTCAGGAGCTGTTGAGTATTACCCTTGCCCTTTCTTCTCAGAGAAACTTCCTGCAATGAGTTGTCCAGGTTTCTGGACAGTGCTCATGTGGCCAATAGTTATACTCTATTTTTAGCTTTGGCTGATGTAGTTGCCAGGAATATTTGCATATTGAACCACTGCAAGATGTTTTCTGAATGACTGCCATGTACATACCAGTGCTATAGGAAGACAGACAAAACTAGGACACAGGTGGACATGTTTCAATCTTCACATCATTTTATGGTCTTAAGATATATCTGCCTTCTACTTCTGTTTGAGTTCTTGCATGGCCAGAGACAACTGAAATAGCTTGATATGTTACTTTACATTAAAAAGTGTTAAAAACTAACTTATTTTTTTTGTAATCCATATTGTCTCAGGTGCCAGGTGGCAATGTGGGATACAAAGATTAGCACAGCTGGGGTGGAAGCATATGTTAGCATAGGTGGGAATTTTTTTTAAGCCAAGTTTGCTGCCTGAAAAGACTTCATGGTAACTACTTCAGTCACAGCACTAGGTATATGTTAGAGCCTTTAGAAGGACTGCAGTTTTTGCTGCCCTGCCTCATAAGGTTATTTTTCTACTAAGATTGTTTTCTGAAGGGTAGAGGTGAGAATTGCAGAAGCAGTAAGTGGTAACCATCGGCCATTATAAATGGAAGAGTGTTAAAAGGAATTTAAAAAAGCTATCCAGACTGCTGCGTCTCTGTCCATGAGAAGCAGTCCAGTGAGTCTCAGTCCTACTATCATGGATGTGCAACTTGTAAAAATCAAGTTATTTTCTACTGATTCCTTCTACTGGTCCTTTTCCTCCTGGAAATCGAGACTTCGTTTTTAGTCCAAGCTGCATCTGTTTCTTTGTCCCTATTGTCTCCTACTAAAAAGCAATTTGTTTCTCCCTTTCTTCTCAGTCTTCCGTATCAGATTATTTTGAGAGTTCAGCAGCTTCTTAGCTTGGCCCTGGTGGGCTCGGAATTACAGTCTCACCTGTTCTGGATGGTCTGATGCTTTCCAGAGTATGCTTTGTTCATAGGCGACAGGGGTCCTGCAAGAAGTGTTTCTGAAGCCAGGGAGATATTTAGCTGGTCCTTTGGCATAGGTGTGGTATGAAATAGTTAGCTGAGCATCCTGCTTTTTGGAAGACATACAGAAACAATGAGAGAAGTGAAGTTTTGCTGCACGGGTGGGAGAAATGTTGATCAAAGCTGAGAGGTTGTAAGAGATGATGAAGGAAAAGAATCATATTCTCCCTGAATATAGGCAAGACTTCAGGAATCCAGATCAGCCAAACAGCCTGAGACTTGAGGTGTTTTGAGCATGTTCTCTCTGGGATACCTCAAAGGGACTTGATCATCAGAAAAGGATGAGCATGCAGCCTCTGAAGCTGCTGCCCTCTGTTCTCTAGATCAAAAGATTATTTAATCTCTCTGAGAAACGTCCAGTGCCCGCTTTGCATTTCAGCTGGTGCATGTACCAGCCCAAAAAGGAACCGGCACTACCAGTAGTTAGAAACTGGCCCCTGGCACTGTGTGCCAGCATGCCAAAACACATGCTTTGCTGCCTCTGGGGCAGTGCCTGCCTGTGTCTGTGCTGAGTTCTGCTCCCGCTACCCGAATGCTTTGCGATGCATCTCCTGAGATCTCCAGGATGAAAGGCTGAGCAGTGCTGTCTACTTCACTGTTCCTCTTGCTTTTAGACACTGCTTGGAGAATCTTTCTTTGGGTCATTTACTGTTATATATGGATGCTTTGAGCCTTCAAAAATTTATCCTTGTAACTGTGCCAGAGAGAAGTGCTAGTCCCACTTTGGAGATGTAGAAATGGGAGGTTGAATGACATGGCCCAGCCCTGGTTCCTTCAGGAGCTTGTGTGTCACTGCCCCAAACCATCACCACGTGTCCTGGGCTCAGCAGGAGCAGTCAATTTCTCTCTTTCTTAGTAGCCGGTGCAGCACTGTGTTTTGACTCACCCTGGGAACAGAGCTGATAATA